>BMAV01014834.1:234546-320665 GCA_019973955.1 Trichonephila inaurata madagascariensis
ACACCACACCAACGGGATGACGTTTCAGCTCTCGACAGATTTAACGTACATCGCTGCCCTACACGGCGGTTCTTTAGTGGTACTGGGCTCGAACTCATGACATACCTGCCATGATCCGATACCTTGATCACTGGGGTACCACAGCACCCAGCAGAAAGTTTGGACATAACAGAAAAAAAGAACTCTAATGAAAATTAAGCATATATCTGCACGTGGAATGAGCACAAAATATGATAAATAAAAATAATGGAAGGATGTTGAAAGCAGGATTTTCCAAAATAAATCACTCTAAAGGAAAAAAAAATCAAGAAAATTAAGACAAGAGAAACACAAAACTATATATGTATTCAGATTTAGTCCGGCCTTTGCATTTTTAAGGGCCATTTCTAGGTAAGTTACCTCTATCTTGTAATGGATTTAGATATTCCTATCCATTATTTTCAAAAGGTTTTTGCTTCCCATAAAGGGGGAAGGTTGGCAGGCCACAAAACATGTTCGACTCACTTTTATATAAATTTTTTTATATATAAGCTGTCCTAAGTCAGCAATGTTTGTAATACTTCAGCATCCATTTTTTTAAAAATTTCGATTGCTCATGTGCCCTTCAATGTTTAGTTTATATCCGTGTTTTTCTATTTTGATTGATGAATGTTCATCTCTCATTTGTAGAGAATTTAGACTATATATATATATATATATATATTATAAATTGTTTGAACTTTAGTCAAGTTAAAACAACTAGTTTAATTTATGTATATATTTCTAAGGAACACGAATAAACAGCACTTGTGCCCATTGTATTTAAAAGAGTCATGATGAAATCGGTAAACTCAATTATTTAGTTTGGAATTTACCTCTATTGAAATTTGGTAGAAAGTATAATTTTATATTAGGTAGATATATTTTGAAGGCATTTTAAATAAAAATAGCTCTTATGTCTAGACTATTTCTACTAAAGAAACAAAACATCCTGAAACGTTTGTGACTTCTAGTCAATTCTTTCTAGCCATGTTCTCAAAACCATGAAATGCCTGAGGCGCTAAAAATTCCTATTATCCAGCCATGCGGAAACAAATCATTTATCACCTTCTGTTTGTTGCTGGACAGGTATGGAGTTGGTCGAAAAGTATTTGAAGTGTCTATTTTTAAAATTGTTTCATTATTTGAAGTACCAAGTTGAAAGGGATATAAAGTCTAGAGGAGTTCCTTATATTCATAGAAATAGAGAAAATTATTCAACTGCTTACTTGGTAGGAAACATTTTTCTCAAGAAAATCAAAATCCTGTTTTTATTCTAGGTCACTTTAAAAACATACATATTGACACATTTTCTTAAAAAAGAAAAAAATAATGATAGTTTTGAATGCTTGAACAATAGTTTTCTTGCTCATTCTTAATTATTTAAATGAAAAAAAAAATTAGTTTACTTTTGATTTTTTTAAAAAAAAATGTAGCCTTTATGTATGTTTTATATTATAGTTAAGTTACTATCTTATGATTTGATTTCATACTTTAATACCAGTTGTGAAATTAGTAATAATTTCTCCATAAACACATTAAAATACCAAGGCCACCTGTACATTTTAAGACCAAGAATGTATTTATAAGTTTGGGTGACTTGCGCTGGTGGGAACAAATTATTTTTCCATTTGATGCTTATGGTAATGTTGTGTACCTTTACTTGTTAAAAGAGTTAAATTTAATACCCGGTATATAAAATATAAAGCTTTTTCTTTTTTAAAAAAATGAAAGATTTTCTTGAAATACTATGTATTTCTTGAGTATTGGTGGTATTCTTGTATTCAGTATTATGATGTCCTTGATGTATTTTTGGTTTTTCCTTAAATTCCTCATTTTATATCACAGATTAATTTCTTTAGAAAAAAAATGTTTTGAATTGTAGTTATTATATTTATATAAATACTTATGAAACACAATAATTTTGGAATTAAATTGTAGATTGAAGCGGCTCATTACATTTATTCTCTCCACGCAAACAGTACAAAATCCTAATGCAATCTGAAACAACATTTTAATCAAGTTTTAATCATTCAAGTTCATAACATCTTAAGAATATTTATATTTTTTTCAACGTTGTTTTAAATAATTTAAAATGATTAGAACGCATGTAAGCATATATTTATGTTTATGGGTTTGCACCAGTAGATCCTTACAACATATCCAGTTCCTTAAATTGCCCAATTCAAATTTTACACAGGAATAAACTTGCGTGGGTGTTGGTTTTTCTTTTCTGTTTTTTAAATCAATCTTTTTTTTAACACAAATCTAAGTTGAACTATATAATATTTGTTTGAACTATATTATATTCAAACAATTATAAATTTCATATTATTCAAATAACTAAAATAATTTTTACAAATCTTAAAGATATTATATTTTAGTTTAAAAATAATTGTTCATCAGTTGCTGCTTATTTTTTGTTTATTTTTTTTTCTAAAAATATCTTATAATATGCTATTGGACTTATGTGACCTGATGTATGCATTCAAATTCCTTTATTATTCAAATTATTGATTTCTTCTACACATTCCTTAAATTTTTATTGATTCAAAAACCAACTACTTGTTTCCTGATTGCGAGATCTAAAAACACTTTTATTCTTTGAAAGTACAAGATTAGACATCCATAAATTTTTCCAATCCTTTATTTCCGTATCAACATTGAAGTTTCTATCTCCAGATCAAAAGAACATCACCATTCGACTGATCGTAAATGCTACCGGAATTGCCCCTATGCTCGACTAAAAGAACACTCGTACAAAGAAGTTTCGGATCTCTTTCTTAAAAAAAGAAAGGAAAAAGAAGAAAAAAAATCGTTTCTTTTCCGTCGAAAAGCCAAAGATCATAGTTCAGCTCTGGTAATGTTTCTCCGAAAATATTATTACCCTTCTGCAAAATCAAGGGCATTTGGGAAAGATAACAGTTCCCTGTCCGCTTTAGGGATTCTGGGATTGATTTGACGCGTCAATAAACACGATCCGGCTTCAGAAATAACCCGACACTCAGCGGGAGCCTAAAGAATAAATATTTCAGAGTCCTGAATCCAAGAAAAGTATTGCAGCCCAGTTTCCTAAGTATACAGTGGACAATGATCGACATTTAAGACAGATGGATATAAAAGGAGAATTTCTATGAATATCATTACAAACTAATACTGATGTAATGTAAATAAGTAAAACTACTAAAATGATTTAACTTAATTATTTTAATAGAAGTTTTCCTTTAAATAAAAGCAGAAATTTTCTATAATTTATTAATTTTCTCCGTCTTAGCACTCGATTATTTAGTAGGGTGTATTTCAGTTACGTGAAGAAAAAAAAATATTACCTTTTGAACCTACGTATACGGAAGGAGATCAGGAGAAAAATAATTAAAAATTGATTTCAAAATTTAATATTGTCTAAAAGAGCTAGAATTTTGGGGGAAAAATGGGGAAAAAAGACTAATTTTTTGTTAGAGGATTTTAGATTGAAAATGATTATGTTTCTACAATACAAACAACCCAAAATGATTGATACAGTGCTTCTCAAACTTTCATAATCTGAGACCCAATAGTCAATCCTAATTTTCATCGCCCCCCCTCCATAAAATAACAATACATTGAATTCAATAATACTATACTTTGAACCGAAAGCTACAACACGACTTTAACATCTTAAGTGCCACCGGCGTATATATACGTCTCGTTCAAACATTGTGTCAAACGCCCAGACGTATATATACGTCACACTCAACTGGTGCATTGAATGCTCCGGGCGTATATATGCTTCTTTCCGAAATACGACCTTTTATGTGCAATGTTATCCATAAAATTATTCCGAAGTCTTTTAAATGCAATAATAGACCCTTGAGAGTTTTTGTAAAGGATTTACTTATATCAGATGATTTCCTTATTTATTCACTTTCTTCCGCCCCTATACATGAAATCCCCTCTACGTGGAAAATAGAGGCATTGGGGAGCGAATCCTGTAATTTTATTCGGCTGTGAAGGGATTTTTTATAAATCTTTTAAACTATCAAGATCAGTGTTAATTTTTTTAAATATATTATATGTGACAAGACCATGGAACCACTGGTAATTATAAATTTTTTTCTTAAATTAGTATTGTTAAATTAATTATAAAATACATTGTCCAATAATGATACATTTATAAGTGTATTATATCTGTGTTGTTTTATTTTATCTGAATCTATTTTGTTTACTTTCAGTAATTTAATAATCTTTTTTAAATAATCTTTAGTTTTTGACTTTTCAATATGCTCGCCCCCTCCTCCTTGTAGAGTTATCCCACCCCTCTAGGGGGCGCACCCCACAGTTTGAGAAACGCTGGATTAATATTTAGTAGTATAAGTAGTATAACGCAAAATTCCTACATTTCATAATCCAGATTTTCTTCCTAACCCCGCAGTCTAATCCTCGGATTTTTCGTCTTCCACTTTGTCGTGCACTGTAATTTCGACATTATGTTCCTTTTTTCTTAAGATTTAATACTAAATATGCTGTATAATGTACACGATATATTTATTCTTGTTAACCCGCGGTCACTCACGCCTGTTTTTGCTACCGTCGTCACTCGCGGGGTGTAGAGAACACCCCAAACTTTTAACACGTGTATTTAATTATGAAAATAAAATTAAGTCATTATGATACATATTTATAAAGTACAAGATGTTTTTTGTGCTTTACAAATAAAATTGTTAAATTTATTGCATACAAATGAGACTAACATTAATTTAAACTAAACATACAAAATTTTGATTTTAAAACACATAATTTTATATTTTTTCATAAACCAGTATATATATATATATAAAACGTATATACCAGTCATAAATATACTTTACAATTAATGAGATAATGATAGTAGAAAGTATATAGAAAAATAATATTTTAATCATTTTTCAAACATTCAGAGCAGACTGTATACAAATGCTCTACTTCTCGCGGGAGTTCTCAGCCCCCCAGATAAATTTTTGAAGGCCATTACATTCCAATCGTTCGAGAAAGAGGGGTTGTATCAAGCCTGAAGGTTCAATGACCTAAAATGGGCAGCTACAGAAAAAATCGGGGTTCTGCGCATTCTTTTTAGAATCCTGGGAGGATTTTCTTGTTGCTGGGGTGTACAGAACACCCTGCGCGAGTGATCACGGGTTAATATATAGTATGTGTCCTCTCATAGCATAAACTGTTAAAAGTAATAAAATGCTCTTCTTTAATTTTACTTTTCACCATGGAAGAACTCAGACAAATGAACTTCAATCCCTTTGTGGAAGTACTTAACACAAAAATAATTTTTGTTTTTATATATATAAAGTAGATTACATTTTCCGTATATGTTGCTTTTGATATTGTGAAAAATAATCAATCTACCTTATGCTTAGGTTATGCAGAATCAAAACTTTAAATGATAAATAGACGATTTGTGCGTTTATATTCTAAATTAACTTCTGAAGTGTAAAGACAACAACAACAACAAATCCCTACTTTGTACTTTTTTTAAAGCCCTATTTTTATTTAAATAAGTAATGGTAATATTTATGAGGCAATTTTATATTATGGTGAGCTATTTCTATTGACGACGAAAGCATTATCTTTCTTTAATGTAAATTTCATAATTCCCAAGAAAAATAAATTAAAAGTACTATTATGATTACAGACAAATTTAAAAGATAATTTACTGAACGTCCTTTACGAGTAAATTGATTTTACAGGTATTAATTAGTATTCGTGGTAATAATGGTTAAAGTAATAGTGCTATATAAACTGTCTTTCTCTAATGTTACGAATATTAAACAAGAGATTTATAACATTGATCCAAGAATTAAGATTATTTAATGAGTATACTACTGTTGTAATATTATTCAGATAAAAAACCAAAAAAACCAAAAAAAAATATCCTAATTATAAGTATAACAGTTTCTAACGACCTCAATGCTATTGGATATTTTATAGTATACCTAATGGTTCATTAGTTTTATCTGAAAAAAAGTATATTAAATACTTTCGAATATGAAAAATTTTATTCCTTATGAATTAGCATAATTATATATAATGATAAAAAATCATTTCAAAGCATATTTTTATGTGTTTATGTATTAAGTAATATTTTACAATATTAGCATATCATACACAAGGGATTTTACTTCCAATGCTTTATTTTTTACTTAATATTTTAAAAGTAATACATAGAGTGTCTGAAAATTGTCTACTTTTTAAAAAAATGAATCAAAAATAAACAAACAAATGTTTTCACTCACGATTTCTTACATTCCATAAGGAAGATATTACGATTCGTGTTTAATGAATTACGAACTAGATGGCGAAATGTCCACGTTTTGTAATATTCTCGTTTTAAAGTGGCTTCACCACAAGAACAAAGTTTAAGTTGTAGAAGAGTTGATCTAATTTAAATTACCAGTATAGCATGTGTAGTATAAATGGAGCACCACCACCATCACACAACAGTTCGAAAGTGAGTAAAAATTCCTCAAGCGATGGATGGAGATATGAGGTCAATTACAATGTCCGCTTAGATCTCTAGACATAACACCTTTGGATTCCTCCACGTGGGGATCCAATCCGTACCACTTATAAATTGAGAAGTCTAATTATAGCGGCCATTCAAAACATAAAAAACGGTAAGTTTATATATTTGCTTGTTAATTTGTAATTAATGCTTAAAAGTGTAGTCATACTATTCGCGAATACTAGGTACTTACAATACTACTATATTCGAAAAAAATTAAAGAATCTCTAAGATCCTTATTTTACGATTTGAAAGAAAATTAATATTTTAGATTAGAAAATATTACTTCTGGTAAGAAGATACATTTAGCAAAATAGAAGATTTATTCTCAAATCCAAATGTATTATTGGAGTAACTTCAGAATATACGAATATCATTTTGGAGAATACTTCACTTCAATAAATGCAACTTCGATTTTTGAAACAATTCCCCAGAAGCGCAGATGTGC
The DNA here is from genome assembly GCA_019973955.1 of Trichonephila inaurata madagascariensis. NCBI lineage: Eukaryota > Metazoa > Arthropoda > Arachnida > Araneae > Nephilidae > Trichonephila > Trichonephila inaurata. Next base: position 241,542 of record BMAV01014834.1, read on the forward strand.
TATGACTTCGTAAATTTATTTGTGTTTATCTAAATGCAAATGTAATATCTAAATATGTAAACAGGGGTATGAAAAGTTTTATAGTGATAAAATAAGCTAAAATGCATAGCAATATATTGTTGATATTTTAACAACATCATTAATTAAGTTTGTTTTCCAGCAACATAATTTAATGAAATTGGCGTATTTGTCACAAATATCATTTGATGCTGTTAACTTAAGCAAATAAAACATATTTTAGCTATACTGAAACAAAAATATTGATCTTTATGTAGAGTATTGAAAAAAAATTTAACTTCCAAGCACTTTTGTATTCTTTTATTCAGTTAATACTAAATCTCCAGACTAATTAAATACTTTAGTTTTTAAATAAAAATATACTGAGGTTGGCCGTTTTTGTTTCTTTACACGCTTATAAACAGTTATGAAAATAATAACTTCATAGTATTTTTACAGTTAATGGAAAATTTATAAGATTTTTTTATACTTAAGACATAATCCAAAGAAAATATTTACATTAGCTTCAGAAAAATTAGATGGAATATATTGTTCATTAGACTTTGCAAGAAAATCAATTCCTGTTGCAAACGTTTAAGACTATTCTGATAAAATAATACTCCGACTAAAATTAAATTACTGGAAATATATTTCCTAACAAATTGTTTTCGTAAAGGTGGTTAAAATGAAATAACAAAAACAGTAGGATTTTTGAGTGACAGAATAAGAAGGATACAGTACGCCTTCGCTATGTATCACTCTCGAATCTGTACCAATTTAATAGATGAGTGTATCTTTAAATATACAGTAGCCGCGCTCTAATTTCATACTTAAAATAAGCACATGACAGAGAGAAAAGTGCAAGCAAAATTAATTTACCTCCTTCTCCTTCGCACGCGAGTCCCAGAGGAAAGCCTTCATTATAAGGTCCGATGATTCCTCTAAGGTGCTGTCCATACTCGTCCATGATGATTGCTTCTTTGGGAGGAACTGAAATGAAAGGCAGAACATAAAGTTAAAATTCGAGCTCTTTTAAGATTCACGTAAATAAATTTTGTAGTACATTAATCATATGCAAATCATAGTTTGACGAAAAGTATCAGGATAAAGAAAATAAACTTGTGACTCACAGGAATGCAAATTTAGGCACTTGAGTGAAATATACTGACATTTCATTTGCAGTAAAAGTTTGCTGAAGAGTTTATGGAAATTTATATTAGAGAAAAAAAACTACAGAAGTAATAATTTGAATAAAACAAAATTTGAATAATCTTTGCTTACGAATATACTACTACAAGGTTAATTTATCTGAAATTTAAACAATTTATTGATCTTAGCTAAAATAAAGTTCTTTGATAAATACAATGCACTATTCAAATGTAAATCATTTGAAAAGTTGAAAAATATTTTTAAGAAAAACCAAGGAATTATTTTTGTGGTTCAAGTCAGAAAATTATATTTGAATTTTTGTAATAAATCAAATATTTTAGATTTAGTCAAATAATCAGATTTTTTCTAATTCGTAATCGCTTAGCGATTTGGTAAAACTGAGAAAACATGGAACACAAACAAATATATGAAGTATTTTTAATTTTTTAATGGTATTTCTGTTGAGCAGAAATTACAGAATTGAATAAAATTATTTAAACCATAATTTAACAGAAGAAAAGATTTTCCTTTAAAACACAATTTTAATTTAAATTTAAACATAAACTGCTACATTAATTATTTATATATTCAAATTTTCTTTTAATTTATATTCATTATTTCTTTATTTTATTTTTCTGGTAAAGCATTGCTAAACTAAATATTAGTACAACTTTAATTCTCTTTCCTTTTTTCCCTTGTTTACATTATTTTTTCTTTTCGGTAGATTTGCTACAAAGTTAAAACATATTTTGGGCTTCAAACAAAGGAAAATCAATTAAAAAGCAAAGAAGGTTAAGTTTCAGTTATTTAATTTTAATCAAACCTGTTCTTAAGAAGAAATAATGAGAATCGAAATTTATTTTTTAAAGTAATTAAGTGTTTGGTTTTATCTTAGAGCAGGATATTTTATTTATTAGGAAATTAGTGAAAACACTATAGTGAACTAAAGTTATTCAAGACAATTTATAAAATCTTGAAATTCGAAGACAAATTAAGATGTGTTTTAATGCTTCTTGCTAACATGTTTAATACATGTACTAAAATGAATTGTTTGAATAACTTTTTTTAAGGTATCCGACTACGTTCGGAACTGTGATTTTAAAAAAGAGCATAAATGGATAATTTTCATGATATTTAGTGTCACTTAGATTAAAATACATGTATAAAATTGCTTTAAGTACATTTTGACAAAAAAAAAAAACTATTTAAGTACAATATTTCGGCAAAAAATTCACTTATAATGTTTTTTTTTTCCCAAATGTTCTCCTTTTGTGAAAAATGCTTCTATTATAATAATATTATACCTGTCTATAGCTCAGACCTCTGTACAGAGACTCAACTAGAAGTTTTGAAATATATAACTTAGAAGTGCGTTTATCCATATTTTACGACAACGGAGGGGAGCAATTTTAAGAAAAAAACGCCAATAATTATTTATTGGCATTTGACTTCATTAGGGTCCTTGAAAATCTTGAAAATGAATTAAAAATATTAATTCAGAATCCTATAATTTTAATTAATTAAAACGTAAAGAAGTCTAATGCGACATTTATTTTTTAGGGTTATTAAATTTGGTAAACTATTATAAACTACATATGAATTATTAGTTGAAGTATATTTTAAGAGAAATGGCAGTAGTTGAATATTGTGAATCCTTTAAAATTTAAAATTGCAAAGTTATTAATCAACTATATTTTTCAAAAGTAAAGATCAATGAAAGGATAGTCATTTTTACAGTTTTAAATAGGTTTTAAGATTCTTCGGAGCTGCAAACACTCTATCCATTCGGGTACCACGGCTACGACATTTCTTGAGTAGTGAAAATCCGTGTACGCTAAGTATGGTTAGTATGGTTATGAAACCATGGTTTGCTTTTTCGAGACCTGATGCTACTAAAGACAAGCCATGTACAGGGTCTGATGTAGTTAAATCTGTCATAATTCTTTGTTAGTGTGGATTGGAAGTTAAAAGAGTGGGATGCTGGTTAAGGTATCAGCCTTGTCACATGATTGCCGTTCATAAATATGACGTCCGTTGCCAATAGCTCTCGTGTTGCTTTGCATTGACCGCTAATGAACACTTACACAAGAAATGCTACGCTAAATGTAATCATTTTATTTTACTTTCTTATTTCAGAACAAATATTTATCAAAAAAGTTTTGTTTTATGTATGAGTTTTTTTCAAATGTATATGTTTAACGAAATTTTTATTATTATTATTTTTTTTTAATATTGAGAAAGTACTTAGACTTTATTTCATTGAAAAATCGATTAATGGAAAATTTCTGTCATTCATATGGAATATATAAACTACATTCTTTTATATTATACGAATGAAACTCTACATTCTTTTTTCACTCAAAGGAAACTGTAAGTGCAGTGTTTTAGAATCATCCATTCCTTTGTATCAAAAATCTAACACACTTAACTTATATACTTAATTACTCAGGTAATTCTAAGGAAATGAGATAACAATGAAAGTAAATACAATTATTCAGTAACTATAATATTCCGGTAAATACATTTAAAATAAATTCTCATAATGTTATGTAAGTTCAAATATTGTTTTGATAATTTTTATCAGTGATTTAGTTGCTTACAGTCTCTAACGAGCTGATAGTTACTAAAAGAAATATTTTTTTTTTCAATAGAAATAAAATATTGGTGCCAAGAATATTGCTTATAAAATTACAATTCGAAGACATCAATACTAATGGTTTGGTTTTATGAAATTTCGTTTGATTTCAGGGAAAAATCAAGAACATCTTGTACTTATTAATCCTTCAACTGCTGAGAGGAAATTTAAAACTCGGTCAACGGACAGAAATAACCCAGACATAAAGCGATCGATGAAAAAAAAAAAAGGAAATGCAATGGAATACAATATACTTGCATTGCCGTATATGAAGAAAAAATTGTTATAAAATTTTAGTTTCATTTAATTTAGATGTTTTTACTACACTGAAGATAAACAGTTCAAAACTTGTTATTTAGTCGTATGTGTGTGTGTTAGTTATGAGCAATTTTTCATTCTGGTTGTTTAACTTCAGACAAGGCTATCTAATCTCATGACTTTTCTAAGTAATTATATGCTCGATGAAAAATTAAATCATTACGTTAATAGATTTGCAGGGAAATATATCAAGAAGCACACTGGGCAAAACCTCTGACTTGATGTCTGAATCAGAAAATGGTAAATGATTGGACATTTCTTTACGAAGCCATTATGAAATATTTCTTTGCATTTCGGGAATTAAATTCCTTTGATTTGATTTATTTCTCTGTCTAAAGGTTTTTCAAGGTTTTGAAAGTTGAATAACATACTTATTTCTAAACTGAGGACCAGAAATTTTCATTTCCCATCATTTTACTTTAAAAACAAAAGCAATATAATTCCTTCTACACTGAAAAACAAAAATGCTTTCCATTCCGCATTTTTTGTCTGAGAGAGATATTAACGCCGCATTATAAAGCTGCACGAGGTTTATTGGTGACAAACCTCGTATTTTTGAACCAATGTAAAGTGACGAGGCCGACACCTTCTAACTTCCACATCACATCAACGTAAAGATTTTTCAGCCACAACAAATTTATCATTCATCTACCGCTCTACACAGAGGATCTTCAGCGGTACAAGATTGGAACTCATGAGAGACCAGCAAAGGGCCCGTGATCTTGACCACTAGGCTACCACGACCACGTTTTTTGTACAAAAATATATTAAGTTATACGTTTTATGAGCATTAGAAATAATGTATACAAAAACTTTTTCGGACAAATTTGTAACCCATCATCCTTAATCCATATACATTTTAACGATAATCCCTGAATGTGACACACTTAATTTAATTTGTATTTTATTTCTACTAAAGAAAGAAGACACGTAAATTATTTCAGTATCATATAACAAGCCCATTTCTTTCATAGCGAGATTAAAATTAATATTCATAAGAAGCAGTCTTACATAATGATTGAATTTCTTAAGATTAAGAACAAACTTTAAAAAAAAATGAAAAAAAAGAGAGAGAAAAAAACAATGTAATGAATATTACCAAAGCGCGCTCTTGTCCTTTTTTTAAAAAATATATATGTCTATCTTTTTTTTTTCAATGGAAAAAAACAAATAAAATAGTTTACCATTCTTTTTTAAAGGTTAGAAAATAATTTCGTCAAATTTATTTTAATTATGCAGTTAAATTTTACCATCGTACAAAAAATTTGTCCTTTTGATTAATTCGCATGCGGATGAATTATTATTTTACTGTAACTGATTGGTTCAAGGATAAAATATGAAACAAAACATTAGCAAATCAATTAAACACTATTTAAATTAGTCTAATGATACTTGTTACACACCTTTTGCTCCCTTTTGTGGTGCAATAACTGTCATCTAAAGAATTTACTTGCTCCAGTCAGATTCAAAGGATTTATAATTACAACAACAACAAAAAATTTGTTTCCTTCATTTACTAGACCTTTCATAATTATTTTAAAGTTAAAATTATGTTACTGTAGTACCTTACAATTTGCAACAAAGCACTCAAATGCTAATTATTTTTTTTTCTAAAAAATAAATAAATAGATAAATAAATATATCACCCTTTTTTTAAATCTTTTCTTACCTATTTTATGGAGTTTTTATAGTCACAACATAGTTTAGACTTGAACAATGTCTAAAAAATAATTATATTATTAAATTAAAATTCTGGAATTTAATATATGGTAAGTCGTCAGAAACCCTTATGAATTTCCAAATTGTTTTCCCTTCCTCTTAATTCTTCCCCTTAGTGCCAGTGATTCTTGTAGGTGGTGAAAAGTCAAGGCTCCTCCTATTCTAATTAGAAATTACCCAATCAAATGTAGGAAAAACTTTTTCGTTCATTTTCTTTTATAAAAAGCAATTATACATGTTTTTCTTCGTCCTTTTAAACTTAAAATTAAAATCAACTAATCATAATTTTTCGATATATTTGAGTGCTTTACACATTTATATAAGAGAAGAAAAGTGAAAGTATATAAAAAAAAACAGATATTGAAGAGAAATTCTTTATGTTCGAATAATAAGCACATTAACTGATGGGTTAATCAATAAGATAATGTAATAGAAAAAAACCCCTTTTTAAAACTTCACGAACAATCATCGAAAAGTTTTCTGAAATGAGGGAAATTATTATGTACGTAAAGGATGACGAAAGCATCCCCTGAAAAAAAAAAAAACGCATACGGTATGGAATCAAAAAAACGAGCTTTATTGAACACAGTATCGTGACTTATGATTTCTACCCAACAGGAAGAACAACAAGCAGATGTACCTTAATATGGTATACCCCCTCCCCTTACTACAATGGTTGCTTTGCACCGTCCCCCATACTCGGGGAAAAGCGGGTTTGCCATTTCTTGGGGTTTTGGGAAGTGCCCTTTTCCTAAATCAACACCCTTTTTTGAGTTGTTGGTTTTTACCCCGGATGTTTAATTTGCAATACGTCTCCCCAAAAAAATCCACACATGCTCGATGGGATTTAAATCCGGGGGCACATGGAATCCATTCAGTGATATCTTCCCCTTTCCCCAGCTCCTCAACAAAGAGTGCGATGTGGAGTGCATTGTCATTCATAAAGATGAAGTCTGGGCCAATGGCACCCTCGGAAAAATCAGATGTGGAAGAAGTACCTCCCTCACAATAGCGATCCCCGGTTACAAACCCTCTGTCGAAAATGGGGAAACCCAGTTCCCCCGTTCAGCATAATGCCAACCCCGACAAAACTCCCGGACCACCCGGAACGTGTATTTTCTTGATTTTACTGGGGTAAAACCGGGTCCCGATTTTCTCTCCAAATCAAAACCGCGTTGAGAATCATTTCTGGTACTGAACCGACCCCCTCATCCGTAAAAAGAACTTTCGACTCCATTGATCCCGTTGTCCAGTTTTTGGGCTCTCTGTCCCCTGTAAACGGTGGCTTCGGTGGCCATCCCCTTTTAAGGGGGGGGCGTTCAGGACGGCGGGTGAACAGGCCCCCCTTTTTGAAGGCGTCTGGCCACAGTAAACCCCTTTCCCCGTGACCTGTTGCTGTACAGAGTTTCACCCAAAAAATTTTGGGGCTTTGACCTGTCAACTTTTGCCTGGGATGAAAATCGGGATCCCCTGCAGGGGTTTTCGTCCTCGGGCGGCCCACCCCCCTAAGGGTGTACGCTCTGGTTTTTGGGAAAGCTTTCCCAAACCCGCGAAAAGACACTTTTGTTGATTCCCAACTCTGCAGCTACACTGGTGACAGTACGCCCCTCCTCCAGCTTTCCGATCATTCTTCCCGTGTAAGTCATCCAGATGATTTCTTTTTAGCCATATTTCACGAAACTCACTGGCACTTGCAAAAAATATGGTGGTTTCGTCTCCGTCCTTCATTTCATTCTACTGTTGAGCAGCCGGGGCATCACGCGTTTTGCGTACGCTCACATCGCTTCTGACGTTTTGTTCCTGATATTTGCATCGCATGACGTTTCTACTGACTTACGTGTTCCCTCTCGATCTCCATACCTCCTTTTTCTTTTCAATTTCATGGCTATCAGCTAAATTTTTACATTGTTGCTTAAGTTTTGCACACCAGTGTATATTACTTCAGTTCTTTTACGTTTATTTTTAATTAATTAGTTCGTAATTTTTTTTTAAAAAAGCATAATTTTTTGTGGCCATCCTTAAATTCTCTCTATTTTGAAAAAGGGAAAAAGCAGTAAAAAAAATTTTTACGAATTTTTTAAAATGGTTTTTACACCATAGGGCAAATTTTTAATATGAAGGGTTAAAAAAAAAGGTAATTCAGGCATAAATGAAATATAAACTATAAAATACATTATTTAAACCCTTACCACGAAACTTTGAGGGTTAAATATCTTAAAGAAAAATTGTGTCAAGTTTAAAAGTTATGCATTTGATAATTTGAAATAGTTTTAAAACTCACATTTCAAACGAAGCAAAATGCTAAATGTGAAAATAAAAAAGAACTCACCTTTAAAATGTTCTATTTGTATTTATCAAAGCATGAATATATCATTGGCGATTTCGGAAAATCAGTATTATTGAAGTAAAGGGAAACAATTATACTTTAAAACAAAATGATGATGAAATTTGTTAATTGAATATAATTATATATAAGAGAAAAAGTGATGAACGAATTAATATGCAATCCAAAGGCAAACGTATTTGAAAGAAATATGATAAAGATAATGCTATCCTAGAATTTTGTTTTACGCATGTTTATACAGACTATTTTTTTTATTAATTTTATTATCAAAAGGTATTTTAAAACACTTTTTTTCTCCTTGAATAAGCATATCTGTAAACTTTAAATTTGGAAAGCGCCAAATTAAGAACTTCTCATTTTTTTTTAATTTTAAAAATTTTAATACGCAGTATTAACCAACTTAAATTGAATTTTATTGAAATAATTTACACAATTAACAGTTTCTCTAATTATTAATCAATTATAATTGCTGATATAGCGTATCCCAAAAGCTGAAATTGATAGTTCTTTATAATTTCAGAATGCTCTAACCATAAAAAAATTCAAAAGTAGTTCAGTAAAACCATTATCGGAAAAAATCAAAAAAATTAATACAAAATTAACATTGGAAAAGTCATGGACTTTTCTTGTATGTCGATTTGGTTGTAAGTATAAATCTCTTTTAAGAATTTTTTAAGAAAAGTAAATATCATGCACAATTAAGTAATTATTAGATTACTTAATCGAAATGATTAAGGTATCGAAAATTAATTTGTTTGTATTAAGTTTAACAGAATTTTTTCGTTTTAAAAATGCGTAAAATTAGAAAATAAATAAGATATAAAACTGATGAAATTAAGAAAAATCCTGTGTAAATGGTTTTTATTTATTTATTTATTTTTTACAGAGAAAAAAAAAATCTTTTTAAAAATAAAAGTCTGTAAAAAGAATCGTTATATATTTATTTTTATTTTACATTTATTTCGACTTTCTTTTTTTGCGGCGATGAAAAAAATTATTTAAAGTTAATAATTCCAATACTCTCTTGTCAGAATTTTTCTTTAAAAAAAGAAGAAAAAAAAATTTAGAAGGCTCTGATTATTATAAAATATCGTAAATTATTTTTTAAAAAAAGAATTAAAAAATATGGTTTGTTTTAAACATTAATGTCTCACAATGCTATGTTTTTTTTTTGTTCTGTCCTATATATCTGCCATATATTTAAAAGAATGTGTGACTTATAAAGAATTTGCACAAAAATAATCACAAAATAGTGAATAAATGAAATTACTTTAACCGAGTTTAAGAGATAAAATATATTTGATAACTAAATATTATTGAATATATTACATGTTTGCAATTGAAAACAAACTATTTTTCCTGATATTGCATAATCATATTTAAACTTAGCACCTGTTTTAAAATAAAAGTGTTGTTTGATTCAATCATACCAGTAAAGAAAGTAAAAAAAAAAATTTTTTTCAGCTTGATTTTTTCGTTTGGCACGGCTTAAAAAATATAAAACTGAAAAAAAAAGAAAAAAAAAAAAAAAGCCAGAACTTAAAACAATTTAAGAATCGCATAGATAACTGAAAAAAATTTTAAAGGCTACTTTAATGTAAAAAAATTACTTACATTTTTTTTGAAAGGAAAGGGGGAAATTAATTACCACCCCAACACACAATTTTTTATGTATAATTTGATTTTAGCCATAAGAGATAATTAGTAATTTATGATTTAAACTAACCAGTTTGTTTAAATTCCTTCTGAAATACAGATTAGGAATTTTAATACCGTTATATCTACTTGTACAAAACTACCAATTCCATACGGTAATAGATAAGATCATTAAGATATTTTATTTGTGAACTCCCAAATAAATTATATTTTATGAGATTCCTGTCATAGCTTCATTCACTTTATTAATCGTAATTTTTAGTTGGATTGTAATGGGGTTTTAAACGAATAGAATAAATTTCTTGCTTAATTGATTTCATTTAATACATCAGCATCATAAAAGTAAATAATTTTGAGTTTTCTAATTTATTTTAATTTTTATTATTTTTAATATTTTTAATTACATTAGAAGTAAATGTTTTTGTTTTTTTTAACATTATTTTTGATAAGACATTGGAAAGTATAAAATGTATTTAGTGTTACTTTTATAGAATTTCTTTTTTCTGTCCTTAAAAAATTTTCAGTTACAAAAATAAAAATAAATTTGGAGAATAATTTTTTCACAGCCTTATATAGTCTAGTCCTTACAAGTTGTTATAATAAATAAGACCTTAACTCAATATCTGCTTAAGACACGGATGCTGAAAATATCCCAAAAAACTTTAATGCTTTACAATAGAAAAAATTAGATCCTTGTCACTTTCTAAGAGAAACTTCAAATTGAAATAATATTTTTTCTTGGAAAAAAGTTTTTCAGCTAAATCAGGAAGATTTAATACTTTGTAGTACTGCTTTTGTAAAATGGCAGAGCAGTGGATAGATAAAAACCCCAAAAGGTTTACTTTTTTTGATTTTTTGCTTTACTTTTGATGAAATAATCCTTTTTTTTTTTCGTGCTTTTTCTATGTTTCATAGTTTCACTTGTATATCATATATTTTCAAATAAAAAAGGAATTAATTTTTGTTTTCAAAAAGTTCTTCTGAAAATACCTTATTTTTGCATATGATTTCTTTAAAAATTTTTATTAACGTCACACTTTTAATGAAAGACAAGTTATGAACACCATAATTTTGAACCTTTTTTCAAGTAACTACAATATCTGACCTAGTACGTGACTCTCCAAACTTCTAAATTATGCCAACGTGAAGATTTTAAGCCATGGCAGATTTTGCGTGTACCAAACCCTCTTTATGTTGGATCAGGACTCGAGCACCTGATTCAACGGCTACGAGTTCATAACCATGTCCCCGCGACTAATGCATGTTAATATTTTACAGTTAAAACTGAAAATATTATTACTTTCTTTTTGCATTTTTTTTTATCGAATGCTTTAGATTTCTATACTAATTTATTCCATTTTCCTTATTCATTCATATATCTACATTTTGTATCTATATTATTATTTAGTCATATATCTATATTATTTATTTATTCATATATCTATATTTTGCATCTATATTATTACTTATTCGTATATTTATATCTAAATTATTTATTCATTTCTTTTCAGAGAAACGGTAGAAAGAAATTAAATTAATTACTTTTACACATTGTTTCAACAAATATTTTTTAAAAAATATTTCTAGAAATAAAAATGAAAAATAAGTTAAAAAAAAAGTTTACAGAAATATACTTTAATTTCATAAACTATGAATATTTATATAACAATATTCATCAGAAATGCAAGACATTTAAATAATGGTTAAGAAAAAAGGAACTATACAAGTAAAATTGTATTTTACGATTATTTTTTTGATAAGGGTTTTCTCCGGTAGATTTCTCGCTAATTTAATAATAAATATAATTTTTTAAAGATAAATATGAATTATGCTGAACTACTCATACGTGTTTATTTATTTCGGTGATTTATACTGTATATTTAAGTATAACAAAAATAAAGAATACATTAAATTCAACTTTTATATATATAAATCCAAATATAAAATTTTAATCAAAATTCATTTAGTATGTAATGCTTTATGATATATATATATAAGGTGCCAGGCCTTCTGGTAAATGAAGGAAGATGTCATCTTTAAATGTCAGGATTGTATTATTGCGCATGCATCACCATTTCAACATGGCGACCCCTTGGCGCCTAATCAGACGGAACAAAAGATATCACTATAGCAAGGAGTCATCAGCCTCTCTCTCGTTTATTTTCTTACTTACGTCAGTGCGCTCGTTCTACCAATTCACCCTAACATCCCTACGTGGTATATATATGTATGTATCAACTACCTAATTATAGATGCCATATAATGTATACAAGTAATTGTAACCGTTTGAGACAAGTCTTACATAAATATCGAATTTCATTTTCCAAATATATGCGGTGGCTGTGTAAGTATTTAAGTTTCTGTTTTGAACAATGGAAGTCCATAAAATACCTAATTCTTTAGAATATTTCGAAAATATGAATTTATATAATGTACGAAGATCTCAATCTGGTTCCTTGCAATGCGCTATTTTCTGCATAACTCGTTTAATGTTTAGAGTTAGTTTAATCGATATGTAACACATCAGAATTGCACATTGTGATAGATATTGATCGATTCTTAAGAAATATGATTCATTTGCAGGGCTTATACAGTGGGTGATCCGTTAACAAATACTTTTACGAAAGATTTTTGGTTTCATATAACGAACACATATTCGGATAACGAACACTTTCAATAAATATTTTTTGTGTTTGGACAACGAACACATATTCGGATAATGAACAAAACGAATTCTAATGAACAATTCTCGGCTCTGAAAAAATAATATTAAACGATTGTTATCATTTGCATAAAATATCATTGAAACGAGAATGTTTAGAGAATGCTTAGTATTGATAATTATTAAATGAAACATGAATTAACAATTAATTTAAAGGTCATTCAATAATTATTATTATGACTAAAATCAATACACAATTGAATACTTGAATTTCAATATGAATATCAATATTTGCTGACAGCTGATAAGTTATGGGGGAGTGGATTTTCTAACAGGGCGAATAAATGAAGCGAATTCTTAATTTTTTTAAACAGTGAAGACTATAAAAAATAAAGATGCCGATGACGCGCTACCACCGTGAAATACGTGAAATTTGAGAAACGGACTAAAAATCGTCTTTCGTCTCTCCTGAATTATGTTGCTTACCTATTAAACTTCAAAGTTCTATTTAAAAAAATTCCAATAGAATATTAATACAAATTAGACCATCAGTTTCGGTTTTGATTTCATTCAAAACAGAAAATTATTTCATTTTGAGCGCTTCCCTCCCCCTCTCGTTCATTCCCCGTCACATTCATTGTCTTGAATGACGAATTCCAGATGGCAGACTCCTTTTTAAAGAGTCAATTGTCTTTTAGTAGCCACTGGCAATCCTGAATGCGATAATAACACACGTGCGGTGCTAACGTGAACCATATCACGTAGCACAGAGGCACGACTCCTTTTTGTATTGTCGCGTACCGCAGTGTAGCTAGTGGGCGCCGAAACTTTGTCAATTGTGTGTGCTAGTTGGTTCTTTTTCCTCTAAAATTTTCATGTGTGCTTTTCTGAACCCCTTATAAAAAAACTGAATATTTGACAATATTATGGGTCCCCAAAAGCATGGAGTGTCAAGGACTGGGCTCATTATGAACACCAAGCGAGAAATGATAGCTGAAGTTGAGAGTGGACAGAAAATGGCTGATGTTGCGAGACAGTATGGCTTGAACAGGTCTACAGTATACCAATATTAGTTAAGAAAGATATCTCATCAAGAAGACTCGAGCATCTGAAGGAGTAACGAAAATCGTAACTGTGAAGCAAAAAAGTGCCATCCATGATAAAGTGGAGAGGTTGCTTTTAGTTTATGGAAATTATTAGAGAAATCTCAATTTTATCAAATTTTTTTATATTTATATTTGATACACACGTAAGTTGCAATGAAGATAAAACTACAATAGCTTCAAATAATTGTCTTCATTTAATGAGGGGGGAAGTTAAGCTCAATTAATGATTTATTCAAAACAAATTTATTTTTCAAAAACTTAATTTGAAATGACTTGTTATTAAAAATATATATATTAAATGTATTAATTATCAACATTATTATTGTAACGTCATTAACCAAATAAGAAAATTATTACATTTTATTCTAATTAAATAAGTATAATTATTCATATTATAAATACTATAATAAATAATGTATATTTTAAGACATATAAGTGTGGCAATTTATTCTAAAGAAAGTTTAATAATATTTCTCAGCATATAAAGCAAATAAATATTTCTATTAAAATTAAATTAAGGGAAAAAGTGATGCTGGATATTCAATAAATTTCTACATTTTTTAAGTTATGTTTCTGGAATAAATTTAAAACTTATATCAGACTTTAAAGAAAAACTGAATGTTTAAAGCGAATAAAAAGCATCAGATTTTAAAACCACTTCTCCTAAAAATTGAACACTTGTACTACTTTTCTCAGAATTGATTTCATACTAAGTAAAAATCAAAGAATAAAGAGAAAAAAATTTAATCTTTTTCAGGTCCATTTTATTTTGTTTAAACACAGGAAGATTTACGCACTAAGCACTTTAAACAATGGTTATCCATCAAAGATGACGGGTTGAAAATGTACCCTGAATATTCTTACCACCTGCAGTGAATTTTTAAAATACATACATATTTCCTTTTTTTATGCAACAATAAACTAGATACCGGATGTTCAAAGAAGTACACACAGGAAAATATATTGTATTTGCGGGTTATTTGAGTTTTTGAAAGCATTTACTTTAAAATAAATTCTACCTCAGTTTATAGATGTAGGGGCCTGTTTTAGCAAGCAAATCGATTTAGACAGGGTTGATACTTCTTTGAGAGTTTAACTAGTCCATATTATAATTTTTTTTCAGTAATTATTATTTTCTCCACACACATCCATGCATCTTTAAAAAATAATATAACTATTTTCATTTCTTAAAAAGAACTGAAGTAAGAGGTTATGGTTGAAATATTCTTATTAAATGATTCCATATAACCATTAATACGGAATAAAAGATTGTTATATATATTGAAACTTAACTTCAAAAGATTACTTACCTAGTAACTATTTCAAGAAGAGTAAAAAAAGTCTTTTAGACTGTTTATGAAACTAAATTAATTTTTTCGTGGAGTAACTTAAAATTTTTTGGAATAAAAATGAAATAAAATCGCTCATTTTATCATAATTAAAAGGGAAAAAAATAAAGACCACATGTAAATATTTTTCCCTTAACAGTTTCTAACTTATTTTTTATTGACACAAATACAAAGAAAGACGCTCGATATAACAAAATAGAAAATATTAGAACGTGTCCAGGTAAATATACTCTTAATGCCCAAATATAAAGCCTAAACTTCGAACAAAAATTCTCTAATATGGAAGCGTCTAATTTTAAACCAATATGTATCAACGTTTATGACTTATTATTAAACATTTTATCGAATAAAATTACAAAGCATGAAGACCCACTTTGTTAAATAAATTTAAAAAAAAAAACTGAAAAGAATTGAGAAATAAAAGTCCTACTCAGAGAGAAGCAGAATGTACAAGTAAAATAAAATATTTCGCAACTAGATTCTTGTATCAGATATGCCAAGATCTTGTATCAGATAAATATTCTGCAAATTGAGTTATTCTGCTTATTCTATGATGTTTTTTGTAAGAATGCAAATATTCTCTCATTAGTTTAGATTTGGTATAGAATGAAGTATAAGGAGCACATTTGTGCAATATATATTCTCTATATCATGACTGGATGCTCACGATATGTGCCTTCTTCATAATATATTTCTGTATTAGGAAAACAATGACATCCGTTACCTATCACTGTTAACAGAATATCGGTAGTTTCTGTTCTCGATCTCCTGTATTCAACTCGGCATCTGTACATGCCTTCCTCTGACTTTCTTATACCATCGATTCTAAGAACGGTCGGTGAGCCTGATGCATTAAAATAAGCTCTTGAGCTCATGTTGATCGACGGAAAATGTCTAGCGTTATGTAGCGCAGCATCTCTAGCGTCTATACTGTACAACGGGCTTCCAGAATCATCCCTGTGCCACAAGATCAAAGTAACTTCGTCATCTACAGAGGTCATGTTGAGGTCACAAGGGAGCTCTGCTCGGCCTCCATCCAGTACCAAGTATGTTGGATAGCCTGCAAAATACGAGACTGTTAGAACCAGAGAAAGACATGGCTATCGATAATCTGCTTTTTCTTTTCTTTTCCTGCTATGCAAAAGAGTAATAAGCAGACATAATTTTGAATTCGAAAAGTTTTTTTAAACAAATGAATGAACGAAAGTTCCTGAATTAAAATTAAAATTGACAAGTTTACTTTGTTGTTTTAAAAGGAAACATTTTTTGGATTAAGAAAGATAATTCAAAGACCCATTATGAATTGTTACTTCCTCTGGTTCTTAAAGTCTCATATTCAATTCCATTTACGTCCACATGTTGAAACAGAAGCGTTAAAATGCATACAAAACATACACATCAACATGCGTACATATACAACTTATACTGACACAGAAAATTCAATCAAGGTTAGCAACCAGATGGTACATTTAAAAATACAATAATTACTTACAATAGCAATATGATTGCATATTTTTAAAACTGTATATGATGAATACACAAGGTAAACGCTTTAAATTATATTGTTCAAATTCACAAAGACCAAATAAAACATCTACAAAATACAATTATATTAAATTTAGCAAGGGTGAAAACAAATATATAATTAAGAACAAAATATTTGATTAGTAAAAACAAGTTAACGAATTCAGAATACTTTTAAATCTCTAATAATCGTAAGTCTAAAAACGGGTTATTGGGATCTAACACATGTGTACTTAGCATTTGGAAACCTTTCAACAACATGCGCATTCTTATCATAAAATAAATGAACTTAAAGGATAGAAAAATGGGATACAAATTGAGCTTTTGGCATGTCATAGATATTTTTATCATTCATCTGTGTAATACAAACAGGAAAAAAAAGATTTTTGTCGGCCCATGTAGCTCGTTCAATCTACATCCAACAAAAGTTACTGTGTATGTATAATCAGTTCTTTGCTTGCAAATGCGAAATAAATGCTAAGTTGTACTTCGAATTTTAAAGAAAGAAAACTTTTTTTTTCATTTGTTTTTTCTATTTGTTAACATTTTAGATCCAAACTTTGGAATGACGCAGTTAACATTTTTCTTCATACTACGCATTTTTTAATGCGATCAAGTAAAGACATATTTCGAAAAAGTAATTATGAATTACATATAATGCTTATATTTTTACCTAAAAATTATTTGCATAAATAATTTTACTTAGAATAATAAAACAATTATACATGAATAAAAATATTGTAAATATGTCGTAAGGCTGATAATATACCCAAATCTTACACAGGTAATTAACACAATCGTAACAAATTCATAATAGATCAATTTAATTTAATATAAAATTTTCACATATAGTTTCCTTGAAAAATATGTGTCGGAACAGAAGATAACTCTTGAGCTCTAAACTTTGAACTAAACTAAAAAGGCGAATACTCCAAGTGCATGGATTTTTCCCCTATTCTTAATCGCCCTCGTTTTTTTTTTCTTTAGCTTTATTTTATATTCTGTAATTTGTATGATTTAGTAATTTTTTTACGTTAAGTGTGTTTTAGTTTGAATCTACACTGCTGGCTACCGTAAATGCAACACCAAGAAAGACAAGAGATAGCACAACAAAATTCATTTTGTTGATAACATGTTGACCAAGTATCAAATGATTAAATTTATAGACTTCTGTGAAGTGTGGTTCCTGCCAGAATCAGTAGCCAGAATAGCCACCATTGTTGGAGATCACCGCTGCCACACGCCTCGGCATTGATTCAAACATACTTTAGATGTGTTCTTGGGGTACAGCAGCCTAAGCAGCTTCCACACGTTGGCAAAGTTGATCTAGTGTGGCAGCTGGGGGTGTAATATGGGTCAATCATTAAGCAACCATGAACCACATGTTTTCTATCGGCAAAAGATCCGGAGAGCGAGCCGGTCAGGGAAGTAATTCAATCTGGTGTTTGACGAAGAACCTTTGGACAATGCGTGCCACATGTGGTCGCACATTATCCTGTTTAAATATGGCTGTGGTCAAGCCCTGAAGTAAGGAAGGACAACTGGCTCCAACACCCAGGAAGTAGCGCTGGCTTTTTAAAAGTACCGGCAATGCGTCTAGGGGAGTTCGAGGGATATCCAATAGCCCCATACCATAATACCCGGTGCAAGTCAGTGTGGGGAGCATAACGGCTTTTCATCATTCTCCACGGTTCCCCGACTCGAACCCAAACCCATCGTGGCGTTGCAGACAGATGTGTGACTCGGGGAAACTTCATTACATTCTGTTCCCCACATCCTTCTTTCATCAAATTGGGGCGGCGGAGAATCTTTTTCGCGTAAAGGGTAGACCAAGAATGTCGTCTTGGGCAGACCACTTCAAACGGCGTCGAAGGGTAGCGCAAAACCTGAATGATGCGTTTCAGACTCAATGTACTGTTCTAGGGCCCGTGATGGACTGAGCGACCGTCACGCTATGCGCAACGCCGGTCCTCACGTGAAGTGGTGTATGAGATGGATGCGATTGCCCAGCGGTCCGTCTCCCCTCCTTATCAACTTTTACATATCTGAACAGGTTTGTCGCCCAAACCCGACTACTGATTTTCCTGAAAGATAACCACAATCTCAGGCCCCTTTTCCTTGTCGAACTGGAATTTGATCAAACGCTGACCTTTTTTCTACGAGATATAACTGATGGGTTTTTTAAAAAACACAAAAAAAAACATAATTGCCAACGAAATGGAAATTCCAAGTCAAATAGCGCTTTGAGGTGGCGCGACAGGAGCGCGTGATGTGTGCTCGCTGAAATTCTAATCATTTGCATATCTCACCTCCGCAATGCATGTTGTAAATTCATGTTTGCATGCTTCCTTCCCGGGGGGTTGTTTACTAGGTGCATATTAGACTACAATCAATTGATATTTTTAGTTCTTTTTAAAATGGATTATTAAATGCATATAACTGTAATCTGTAAAATACAGAGTGCCTGTGCTTAAAGTATCCAAAAGGTATTGATTATTATTACGGAACTACACATCAAAACGTAATAAACTGTTCATTTTGGATTACAGATCCCCTTCGAGAATTTTTGATCTGTCGATCGATCACGTGAGAATTGGCAACCAAGACGATAATCGCACGACTTTTTTTAGTAAAATTGGGATGAACAGCAAAAAGGTGGTGGGACTTTGGTTAACGGAATTGTAGTAACACGTGTACAGCGACGTTTAATCAGAATGGAAATGTCGTTAAAGGGTTTCCTAAAAGACTTATCAGTTTCGAAAAGATTTACGCACCGATCAGGCGCCGATCACGAAAACTTGGATACTTTTTATTCTGGTCCAAAGCTCCGGTCGGGAAAATTTTTTTCCACGTTAACAAAAAATTTTGTTGTGGGAGGATCGACATTCCATTTTGTTCGAACAAGTGGCTGTAAAAAGGGATGGGTTTTTAATTTTGTTAACTAAAAAAAGCTATCCTTTTTTTGGGCCATGGTAACAAGTTTATCGTCTGTGAACCCAATAATGCGCCAGAGGGCATAGGTCAAGCCAAAAAATCTCAAAATGATTTTAAATCCACACACATGGACAATTTATTACGTTCTGATGGGTAGTTCCGTAATACTAAGCTATGTCTTTTGGATACCTTAAGCCCGGACACCCTGCATATGATTAAAAATGCAGTGTGTATGTGATTCCATATTGAGAAGTTTTAATCAATACTATTTCTACATAATATTCAAGTAAATATTCATTGGCATAGATAAAACTATCCTTCTTAATTTAAAAACTTTATTTTGTAATGAAAAATATTACTCATATGAAATTTCTTTAGCACGTTTTGAAAATGTAGCCGTTTATTTATCATGATTTTTAAATATTTTCACATAACTGAATACCTTTCACTTTTTATATGAATATTGCAGCAATTTGTAGTTTTGTATGCCTTATTTAACATTTAAGCAAAACTATAACCGTTGACTTATTGGGAAAAATACGCTTCATGCTAAAATTGAATCCTGTCATTGATGAAATATCAAATATATATATAAAAAAATACCAAATGAAGAATATATTTTTGGAGAGAAAAATAGATTTTATAAAACATTCAAGTAATATATTTACCGTAATACAGAGCTTCGAATATCTCTCGTCTAATAGCAAAAATTATTTAAGTAATTAATAATATGAATAACTATGTTTAAAAGTAAATTAAATTGATGATGATTAATTTATTATTCTACTCAAAAAATAATTTTTATCAACTATTTAGAGGTTTTTTTTAGTAATAAAAACAAATATTGGCATATGGAACAAATAACGTGTTCGGTACAAGAACCAGTTTTTATACATATGTATTTAAGTGTTAAGTTTGTATTTTCCAGTGTGTTCTTGCTTTTGTCTTGATGTACTCTCAAAATATTTACTTGCGAATTTCAGTTACATGATTTATCAAAAGTATGATTCTGTAGTATTCTGAAACTTTACTACTTTGCGATTATATTTATAAGAGAAAAACGTAATTAAAAACGAAGAAGATACTTATAGAGATAACTAAAATCAGAAACAATTCTTGAATCTCATTTTCAAAAAAAAAAAGGTTAATAATATTCTTATTTTATGAAACTTCATAATGAAATAATAATGAACTTTTAATATTCTACTACTAAATAATTTAATTATATTAAAGAATTTTTTGGGGGTTTTTCAAATGCCCATACGTATTCTGGACGTCTTATGAGTCTATCAAGGATTTTCTAGTTTTTTAAAAAAAAAAAAGTCTTTCTTAAATCTATCTTATATGAAATTGTGGAAAAATATAATCAAATATTGTAAGGCATTAATAATTGAAGCCGAACGTAGGAAAAAAATTCTACGTTGTTTATTTAGAACATCGAAGAACATTTAGACAAGAAATAAGAACATCGTAATGCATTATATCGAAATGGATCTCGAATGATTAATTTTGGTGAGATATTTAATGATATTTTTATAATTGTCTTCTGACTTTCGTGAACCCTCATCAAAAGTTACGTTATATGTCATTAAATACATCCTTAATGACTTTTGCAATTGTCGTAGAAGGTCGAGGTAATATAGTGGCTACGGGCGCGAAATGCAAGGTGTATCACGGGTTCAAGTCCTGGTACCACTGAAAATGCACCCTCTAGAAGTTCTGTTGCACGTTAAATCTGTTTAGCTCAAAGTCTTCCCGTTTGTGTGGTGGTTAGAGAGGGAATGTGTCAATTCAGGCGTGGGTCTCGTCACCTGACACAGGGTCAGATTTACAAGGGTCATAGCCAATAGCCTTCGTGTTGTACTTTATATTGATCCATTAAAAAGAACTCTCAATCTCATCATAGGTGGACAAAATTCTTTATTATGGTTAATACTTCAAATACTGTACAAAATTTTATGTTAAGGATATTTGATGCACTTAAGGGAAATCTGAAGGATATTTATTTTTTAAAATTAGGAATAACCTTTAGCCACCCATAATTGATTTATCATCATAAAATAAACCTGAATCTAAAACTTTGTTTAAGTCAAGAGATTCTTTTTAAAATTGTGGAAAATTCAGGGGAAAAAAAGGAAAGTAATTTATGGAAAATATTTTAATTGTTTATCTAACATTCTTGGGATTTAAATCTAAGACATTTCAATAACTGATAACTAATTATTGCTCTCTTTAGAAGTATGGAACAAAATGAAAATAAAAAAAAATAAAGATTATTGTAAAAACATTAATCGCTAATTAAAATGAAGTTTTAAGAAAAATAAATCCTTATACCTGAAATAATTTTTTAAAAGCCTTAAATTCCTTCAAATCAATTGTTAAAATAAATAGAAGGAAAGTGATCAGATCATTAAATAGTTTACAGCATAAATGATTAAGGGTTTCTTTTCGATAGTACAATTATTAGTTTTTCTAACTAGCAGTCTGTTTCATTTATCACGCAATGCTAAAATGTAAGCAAAATATTTGTTTTCCGGAGCTTACAAAATTAAATCAAAATATATGTGTTGTGTTAAGAAAAAGAACAAAACTAATTAAGCAAAACTATAGTTAATATTTTCTAAGAGCTATTGAACTAAAAAAAATCTAAAAGTTATTTTTCAAAACTTTGTAATAAGTAAACAATGTCTTCCCAACACCTCTTGCTGGTGGCTCTTGTGATCCAAATGATGAGATTCGAATGAAATAATGAAAATTGGGTTTTTTAACACCAACCATTAGCATAATTTCTTGATATTAGTATTTACAATAAATACTCGCCTTTAATAGGTAACAAACAAAGTTAATTAAGACAACATAAAATATAAATTGAACAATTAATTTATTAGCATCAGAATTTAGTTCCAATTGAATCTCTGACATTTATATATATATTGTAGCATAGATAATAATTCTGGCACTTTTTAAAGCATTTCAGAATTTTTTAAATATAATTAAGGAGCAGACAAGTATTTTAGAAAAAAAATTAGAAATGGATTAAAGAAGTTATTACTATAAACATGAATTATTTTAAACAAAGAAAAAAATAACTGCTTTTTTATGTAAGTTATTTGAAAGAAATTATTACATTTTAATGTCATTTTTAATTTATTTCACGTTATTATATTACTCATTGACAAAACAATATCTGAGAAGTATTGCAACAATTTTGAAACTTGAGAGGACACGTCACGTTCTTTTAAAAATTATGTTTATGCCTTTCAAACCCATGCTTTCATATAAGAATTATAAGCTGAGAAAAAATACAATTTAAGCAATCAATCATTGTTTGATAAACTTTTAAGATACATATTTAAAAATGAAACAGACCTGAAATATTCATTGTGTACATTCTCTGTATTTTATAGCTTCATGTGACTAATACAGATCTTTTATACAGAAATATTGTTAATTATTTTTTTCCAGAAATGTGTATGTAATGTATACAAGTTCTTACATATAAAGAGAAAACAAAAAAAAAAAGGAGTTAAACGAATATGGAATTACTGCTAATGTACATACTTTACAATAAAACAGGGGTGAGCAACTAACAATTAAATGACTTTCTAACAGTCTTAGTGCTTTGAGCCTGAGTATTAGGTTGGTGTATAAAAAGGAGGACTATCTAAGGTATGTTTTTCTTACTAACGTTGTTCTTTGACTCACGTGGCATAACCAATGCCTTGCAGACCGATCTGAACAGAATGTCCATATGTCAACATTGGAAAGAGGACGCACAATTGGACTAAAGATAGAAGGTTTGTTAATTCACTAGATCACTAGATCACTCGACATTTTGGTCGGATTTATTATTATTCATCTATCTATCTATATATATATAGGCTTATTCTCTACAAACAAGAGATAACATCCAACAATCCCATTCGAAAAACACATAGACAGTAGAAAAATCAAACAATGAAGGACATATGAGTAACCGAGATTAAAAATTATAAAAGGGATGCTGCAGTGTTATAAACATTGCTGACTTAAGACAGCTAATAAATGAAATAATTTATACAAATTATTATATTATTATTAAATTATTATTATTATATTATTATTTTATTATTATATTATTATTTTATTATTATATTATATAATTATTATATTATTTATATAAAATTTATATATAATTTTATCTAATATTAGAACATGGAGATAACTATAACTATGAAATTTTTTAATTTTTTATATTAAAAACAAACCAGCCCAAAATTTTAAATTTCCCAAACCCTTTTTTAATAGTTTATTCATATAACTATTAATAAAATAATAGGGTATTTCGGGATTTAAGCAATATTTAGAAAAAATATTTATTGTTATTTATTTATTTTGATTTTTTGACACCAGAAATTTATTACGTTGTATATAATTAATAACAATATTTCTGAATATAGAAACTTTGGCATTACCTCCAATGAAGAATTTTTTATAATATTGAAATTAAATTATTTTTTTGCTTTATCATAAATTTTTGGAAAATATTACATTATCATTTAATTTGACATTTATGTCAAGAAAATTTGCTTCATTGTTGTTATTATTTGTCGGGTATTAAATTAAATATGGGTTTAAAAATTAATGTTAGGTATAAAATTGGTTTTTGTTTGCCAAAAAAATTATGTCATCTAAAAACGAAAAAATATAATATTTAGAATTATTAATGTAACTACTTTCAAAATAATGTAAGTATATATATATATCAGGTAAACTAATATTTACCGAGGATAGTAGAAATAAGTGAAGTATAGCCTTACAGAGTGAAAATAGCTTTTATTTTATTTGACTTTATGCACAAGAAACGTGACACATGTAAAATTCCATAGGGAAAATGTGGACATTTTTTTGCACAGCATTTCAGGAACAACAAGTTCTAAGAAACTTAAATATAAACATCGTAATTCTCTATGTCAGTGTTTCTCAAACTGTGGGGCGCGCTACCCCCTTGGGGGGCATGATAATCTTACGAGGAGGGTGCGAGCATATTGAAAAGTCAAAAAAAAAAGGTTATTTAAAAAAAATATATTAATATACGGAAAGTGAACAAACAAAACACATTCTAACATAATAAAAAATAAAAATACATATTTAAACAGAAATAAGACACTTATAAAAATATATAAGTACTGCGCAATGTATTTTAAATTATCTTAACACTTCGTAGTACAGAACATGTCCATTAACTACCAGTGACCCCATGGGCTTCTGATATGTAAAATTATAATCAAAAATTAACACTTATCTTGATAAATGTTGCGGTTTATAATTAATCCCTCAAATGACGATTAAAAATACGTGATCTCCCCAATGTCATCGTTTAACAGTAGGCGAGCGTATTTGGTGTATTGGGAAAGGGGGATGGTAGAAAGAGGAATAAATAAGTCCATCCTTAGCAAACACTGTCCAGATTTTACTGCCTTCCCAAAGACTTCCAAATAATTTTATGGAGAGCAATTCACAGAAAAGATCGTACTTCGGAAAGACTTATGTATACGTCCGGGGCAGTTGGGGCCCTTAAATGGGGGGGCCTGGGGGGCCCCCCAAAGCCCTTGATTTTTTTCCGATTGGTTATAATTCTAAGTATATAATACGTCAAATTTAATTAAATATTTGTTATTAAAGATTAATTTTATTAATTAATGCTAATTTTTTATTCAATAATTAGTTTTTTCTGTGTTTTTTTTCCTGAAAACACACAATCAAAAAAAGGGTGATACAAGAATGGTGAACTTTCAACCCCCCGGGCCCCCCAAGAAAAAAATTTCCCGTGTGGGTAATGCTTCCGATGCAATCAGCAAAATTTGGGTTTATTTAGTTATTTTATTCGCCGGGGGACAGAGGTTAAAATCATGTTGTAAGTTTAGCGCCAAAAAAAAGTATTATTTTAAACCCAAATTTATTGTTATTGCATGGAGGGTGAGGGGGAGCTGGATGAAAATTATGATTTAATATTGCGCCGCAAGTATTGAAAGTTTGGGGAGCACTGCTCTATGCATTTGAAATGTAAATTTTTAATATATAATTGACTATAATATATATATATATATATATATACTTAATTCATTCAGTTTTAAGTATCTAGTTGATAAATTCCATGATTTTTTTTTTCAAATTAGAAATGAAGAATACTTATTTTTTTTAAAATTTTCCCCAAAAAAAATGACTTCCTTCACTGCAATTATTTGTACCGTTGCGTCTAGCTAATTTGATATGTACCATGCATGAGTGATCCATTTACTTTTTTTTCTCGCGCCCTTTTTATTCTTTGAATGATACCCAAATTTTTCCATGCAGGAAACTCGAGGAGAGTTGGTGCGAAACTCAAACAAGAACACTTTCACAGAACTGTGTACTTCTTAAAATTTAATTATTTCCATTTTCCATCCACCTTCGGGGTATTAATATGCGAAGTTGCAGAAGATTAGAAACTGGAATAAAAACAAAATAAATTAGATTTTCCGCCACCTTCACTTTAATTTTTCATCTTCTGAAAGCTGTTTCAGTGACTGAAGAGAAGATGGAGGGATGAATTATTTCTGACCCTCCCAAAAGGAATAGCTATGCCCATAAAGAACTACCTAAGTAAGTATTTTCTTAAAGTATATGTGTCAAAATACTTTAAGCTTCATTAACCTTTGCCTTTTTATGTTAAATTTCTGCGCAATGTTTCTAAATTACGGAATTAATGGAAACCTCATATGAGTGGGTTTTTCCCCTTCTTAACACTTTGGTCGAAAGAGTACAATATTTTTTTCACAAAAGTTAATTCTCTGCTTTATTAAATTAATCAAGCCCCAATAAGTTCCTCATTTTCTTGTGATGATAATATTTGCAGAACGTTTTTAAAAATCTAGAAATATTGGAAGAGGGGAGGCGTGAAGTTTTTGAATGTATTAAGATAATTATTATAATTTTGTAATACAGCAGTGGATTAAAAATGTTCAATTATTTTTATACATCGGTCTTTATATTGTCTTAAATATTGTCTTTATATTGTCTTATATTAAATGTCTTTATATTGGAAATGTATTGTTTTCCTAAGTATAAAAGTGTGGATATGCATAATAATTAATTTATGCTTTTAGTTAAAAACATAACATTTAAAAAAATGTATATATAATCAATTCAATAACTCATGATGATAAGAAACGAATAATTTTTTATGGTAAAATGGTATTATTAGCTTACAAATTGTATTTATATTTAGAAAATACTGTTTTATATTTAATGCCAAAATAAGAAATTAAATCAAATTAGAACAATTATTACCGACATCAAATTTGTAACATTGAATGATAAAAATAAAACTAGAAGAAAGTTTAAAAATAAAATTAATACTCATGAAGATGTATAAGAGTATCCATTGAAATTTATGCGCTTAATCACGGATAAAATTATATGTTTATTCAAGAAAAAGGAATTTCCAATTATTGAATAAGAAATTAGTACTTTATTGCATGTTTAAAACTAAAGAAAATCATAATTTTTTCTTAAAAAAAATGAATTTTAATTAAGCTATAAATCAAATAACTGTACAGAAAAGATTTTATGTAAAAATAATCTATTACAATTCATTTTAAGATTTTTTTCCTGATTATTTTTTAGTACAGAACAAATAAATGATTGTATCTCAGCTTTCAAAATATTAATGAAAATCGCAGAACATTAATTGATTAATTATTGATCAACTTCACCAACAAGAGATTCATTGGTCACGGGTCTAATAATGTTTTAACCCCGGCACAGTGACGAGGATCACATACGAGTAAACAAGAGCACCACGTTATATAAATTTACCCCTCATGAGAAATTGAACTTGCCTCGACACATCTACATTTGTACTAGATTATTAGACAGAGGGTCTTCAATGGCACCAGGATTCGAATCATGACTCAATCGAACAATGCGGACTACAAGTTCGCGACTTGGGCCCCCAGATTACCGCAATTACTGTAAGTATCTGAAAGTAAATATTCTGTTTGAAAATAAATCACTTTCAGATCAGTTGTTTCGTTAGTTAAGTGTAAATTTTACAAAAGATGATTAATAAGAAATTGAGCATAATGAACAAAATAAATAAGAGAAAGAAGAATATTGGAAAACGGAAATTTTAAATTATTAGCTTAGTCGAAAAGTTTTATTAAGTTGAATAAAACTAGATTAAAATGTTGAATGTATTTTTCAATTTATTCTTTCTAGGTATTGAATAAAAAAAGAAAACTAATAATTGTATAATTTTCAATCAATCAATAGTACTGTGTCTTCAGCAAAATGTCTGGCAACATACAAATGACCCTCAAGTTTTATACCTCTACACATAAAAAAGGATTTTCGTAATGTAACAAGTTTAAGTAAGTAATGTCTAATAAGTTTGTTGCGTACTATCGCAACAATGACGAAGTTCAGGATAACTCGTCAGATTGGCAACCCCTATTATGCATGTGTCGTACGCGCTGAATTGGCAATTTTGAGCTTCGTTTCATATGATGTTGCCAATATGGTTGCGGTATTATATTACTGCAAGATATCGCAGAAAAATATCGCGATGTTTGCCTGGACTGGAATCTTTCCTTGAGAAGAAATACATTGTCTCATACAAACTTATTAACCCATAAACGTAATTAAATACTCAACTTTTCAGGATGCTACAATAAATGCAGGGTTTTGAAATTCTGAGGATATTATCAGTGATGTGTTGGACGATGCAGCTTCATAGACGATTTTAAATGAAAAGGAGCCCCAAGAACAAATTTTGCAAAATAAATAAAAAAAAAAAAACAGATTAAACTTTTGAAAAAATAAAACTGCATAATCCATGGAAACTAGAGTTTTACAGCTGTTACAGAGAGTATGAGTATAGAAACAGTTGTTTAATTCGTACAATGGAGGTTGATCCCCGTTAGGAGAGCAAAGGTCAAGATGGTTCTTTATTCATCAAATATATCGCTAAACGTATCTACGTTTTTGAACAGTTCAAAAGACAATGATATAATATATATATATATATATATATATATATATATATTTGATCCATATAAATAAAACTAAGATAATTATTCTATTAAGGATCGTAGGTATTTTCTTTAAGAATTTTGATTTAGCTTGCACGATGGAACTCTTAAGCTTTAATAATGATTTTTTTCTTAAAACTATTTTTTTTTACACATAAAATATACGGAATGTGCTAAAATTTGCAACTCTTCTTTTCTTACGTTAATTACATTTCAAAATGAATGACCAGTGAGTCTTCATATGTGCATATGTGTATAAAGACTTCAAGGTACATGAAATGATATGATAATGTTAATATTGAGAATTATAGCTTTTACACTTATTGTGAGATAATCTATAAGAATTTAGTTGATTATTTTTGTTACACCTTCTGATAAAAACTGGAAAAACCATTTGTCTCTAACAATGTAGTACAAAACTTATAAAAAAAAATCATTTCTAAAACATTTACTCGCTTAGAAATTAAAACTAATTTAGAGAAAAACTTGTTTTAGAATAAGCTAAACGCAAGAAATAAATTGAAAAGTTATTTCAGTGTTTCTAATGCAATCAAATATGACCAAATTTGATTTATTTGCAATATTTAGTGTACATCCAGAACATCATTACATTGATATTTAAAGAATGTGGAAGCAAAACAACTTCTATTGTATTTATTGCTATTTTATAACAAGCGATTCAGTAAGAGAATAATGTGAAATAATAATCAATAAAATTAACTTAAGATAACAGAAACGTTAATTAATATTTAAAGATTGTTTATCTTACAATTAATAAACTAAATAAATTATCATTATTTAACTCTCTTTCCCTGAAAATACCTTTATTTTTCATAAAAAAAATCATTATGTTACAATATTTTAAAATGATTGTTTCTTAATTTCAAGACAGCTTGTTACTGAAAAAAGGAAGCCAGAAATTATGTGTTTTTAGAACTGTTTATATAAGTTAATATTGTTACCCTCCTCACACCGATTATAAATAACCGAGCAATATGCTTTCTATTAAACCTTAACTAATCATATTTAGTTTAAATAGTAAGGAATTCTAGAAAGATAATTTTTTAAATAATTTACATGTATATATATATATTGCCGTATTTAAAAATAATGCGCTGCAAATGTACTAACACATATTCATATTAAAGAAATAAATTGTGGTGTACATCCATCAATCAAAATCATAAGAACAAAGTGCCACTGAACATATACAACATATTTATTATTTTAATACTTCTCGACTGCGTACTATTGGCACCTTTGATTGAGCATAAAATCTTCAAACATCAAAAGTCGAACTGCGAATTCAAATTTCTAAGCATGGGGAGCAAGAAAATACTAGTAACATATATTTTGGTTTTAATCATTTATTTATTTAATATTTTGTACTGCATACTTCCTGACCTTATATCAGATAGTTAGCATTGTTATTTGGATAAAATTTCAAATTTATACCAATTGACATTTTGAGTTTAAATCATGTAGGCCGTAATGCTGCAACGTCACAATTTAGTAGCCTACATTGATTGGTATTTTATTAACTGAACCGTCACGAATAGCACTAAGACTGTTGGCAAAAGATCGTGTAATTAAGAATTAAGGTCAACAGAGAAGGGTGATAATGAACTGGAATCAAGCTCTACAATCTTCCACACCTCACTAACATGAAGATTTGAATATTGCCGATTAAACATTCATAGCCTTTGTCCAATGTATGTATTTATTGGCTTCAGGATCCAAACGCATGGATCGAAAGGAAAAGGGTGACTGTGAGTGCATGATCATGATCAGATCACGTGGTGAGAAGTCGAGTCGTGAGTACAAATCTACATATTCCTTGGTCTGATGCATTCTAAATTTGCTGGTACTCTATTTTAACGTGGTACAGTGTGGAAATCAATGGAAGTCAGCTCGAATAGGGTCCACATCACTTGACTGAGAATAAAAAATTTACGAAGTACAGCATCAAGAACAATAGAATTGCTTCTATGGTAATGTTAATAAGCAGTTAGTTATTCAGTTTAAGTCATGCTGCCACTACTAAAACTTTTGTGACTACTAAATAGTGACAAGAAGACAATTTTATCTTTTATCTTCACGTTATACACTTCTATTTTTATTAATTATAAAGTAATTCACCAAATATACATACAAATACTACATAAATACAATTGTTTCGACATTGTTCATTTTCAAAGTTCATAAGAAGGCTCTAAGGCAGCAATACTTAACCTGCGGCCCACCGAGTCTTTATATGTGGCCCGGTTATGGCCCATTGTTCTCAGAAATTTACTTATTTAAGAACATTGCATTAAAAATTTGGTGGAAAATTCTTTGTCAAGCTATCAATTACATCAATTTTGCTTTTTGCTGTTGTTGGTGCTGGGTGCAATTGATATTCTTTTGGCTGGAACGGTTACGGTTAGTGATAATAGACAACAGTGGAGTAGAGATAATTTTACGGGTGGAACTAATTTTTATTTATCTTTCATACCTTACAAGAGGAAAATATTCAAAGAAAATATATCGTTTTAAAACGATTAGAAGGTTGACTGTTTTGTAGTAAAGGGGAAAAAAAACATGGGTCAGTAATTGTTTGATTTGTCACGAAAGTGTTGTATTTAAAAAATACCAATAAACAGGAATCATTGAATGACAGATTTCTTCGAATATCTCTTTCAAGAGGTGATTAATAGGTTTTCTGGATTAATTTTTGCAAACGCAAAAAAGTATTTTGTCAGTCGTAATATAACAGCAGTAACAAAGATATCCTAGAAAGTTTGTTATATTATTGGTTAATCATATGAAACCGTTTAGTGTTGCAGAAATTGTGAAGGAGTGCTTCTTAAATGTTTCTAATTTAGTCTTAGTGACAAAAATAATATATATATATATATATAGGCCAATTCTCTACAAACAAGAGATAACATCCAAACAATAACATTCGACAAACACATAGACAGCAGGAAAATCACACAATGAAGGACAAAAGAGTAATCTAGATTATAAACAAATATAAAATGGATGCTGCAGTGTTATGAACATTACTGACTTAGGACAGCTATTATATAAAAATAATTTATATATATAAAATGGGGTTGAACATGTTTTTTGGCCAGCAACCTTCACACTTTTTTTATGTAAATAACTTGCTGAGCAAAAACCAATGAAATAATGGATATATGAATATCTAATCCATTACGAGATACAGGTAACTTACTTACACAAAATTTTCTTACAAGTAAAAAGCCCGCGCTAAATTTGAGTGCAAACATTGGTATTGCCAAGATTCTGCTTACCTAATACAGATTTAAATCAAAGAATGGCACAATGTAGTACTTAACGCAAAAGAATAAAAATAATGGATATATATATATATGTATATATATATATATATATATATACTTATATATATATATATATATATATATATATATATATCCTATATATATATATAAATATCAAATATTATAATAAAAAGCGCTTCAGGTTAAAATATTTTGATCAGTTTTCAACGTTTTTATTTTCCAATGTTAACTTGGTCTAAAAGCAATTCTCTCATACTCCCCTCTGCAGTTTATCATCATGTTGTACGTGAGGAAATAACTGAGGAAATATATGTATGCTGCCCAGCAGAAGAAAAAGTTAAGGACCCTGCATTAAGGCATTATAACCTTAAAAGTAAGAATCACAATTTATTCGGAAAAAACACGATATATTTCACGTACCTTCAATTCAAACTATGGTAGAAAATTCATGTATTTCAACTATAAATGTCTACAATATTGTTTTAAAACAATCGTGATTGATTTTGAATCTTAGAACCGAAATAATATCTAACATTTCAAAAATTTCAATTTGGAATCCACGTTTATAAAGCAATGCATTTTTCTACTCTACTGTTTCCTACGTGAACTTACATAAAATATATCGTTTGAAAGTTATTTTATATTAAGTTTCAAATGCTCACCCATAGAAACACAAAAAAGCCAAGCAGCTGGTACTCCTGTACATTTTATTAAAGTCTATCCGTCAAGGCGTATGAGATTTCTTGCATCTGCAGCTGGTAGATAACTTTATTTCTCGACTCTTTCAACGCACGGTTCAAATACGATAAATAATTTAATAAAACTTAAAATAGGAGCAACTTCTAGCAAACTTTACAAATTTTATCAGAAGAATATATTTTGTTATCATAGTATACTTTTGTCTAGAAGTATCTTGCTTTATTTTAGATTTTCATACACTCTTTTTCTTATATATATAAATTACTTATTTTAATAATCCTTTAATAAGAGATGGATAAAAAAATCAAGATTTTAATATATTGGTACCATAAATTGTTTCTTCGATTCCATAGAGGACAAATTGGTCTTTAATAGAGAAATTCAGTTTTATACTCAAAGAATAAATTATTTAAATAAATACATGGGTTGAATGTAAAATAAGAGTGTGTGTTTTTATAGATATTTTATTTATTTTTATTTACAACTATTCATGTTTTATTTTCTTAGAAAAGATAATATGCATTATTTAAATTTTGACTTCTGATTTCATATTTGAGGTATGCATGTATATTAAAATTTCTTATAACATACTAATAGGTCTAATTCATGAATAGCATTTTTAGTATTTAAAAACACAACACTCTTAATACATAAAACAAGTTTTAGAACGATGCAAATGAACTATTATATTATAAATAATTTATTTTACACATTGAAACAGTATCACAGTTTATACAAAACAATTTCTATTTCAAAATTCCGTAGATTGAGATGCATTATTTTAAGAAAGGGTAATTTTTTCAAATGTTATTTCTTAACACTAGATTGTCCAAAGGAAGTCATTTTGACTGCTTTCAGTTTCAATTAGAAAAAATTATAAGGAACAATTTCTTAAAACTTTTTAGAATATATTTTTTTTCAAGTGAAGAAACATTTTTTTTTATTGTTACTATTGACTAATATATATAACTTGTTATATGACTGTAAATAATGTAAAAAAAAATATTAAAAATTAATTTGAAACAAATTTCTTTACACGTTAATCATTCTTTTCTACAATACAGTCATTTTTGACTGCTTTTGAATATATAGGTACCTATACTATAAGTTTTCCACGTCTTTTCTAGTGTTAAAATAAAAGCTCCATTTATAATTTCTAATTTATTTATTAAAATGTTTGATTAAAGTTTACTGATGCACTAGTGGAATCCTACTTTTTATTTCTTTGTTCTATATAGCCTTCGAATTTCACAATGATTTCTTTTAATTTATGCATGTTTGCGTATTATACATTGTTGTACCAAAAACTGAAAGCCACTTCCAAATTTGATTTATATAATAAAATTGTTTCAAAATATCTCAATATTTTTTTTTAAAATGCAGTAATAAACCTTTTCTCTTGTTTTGTTTTTAGAGACAATCTGTAGACTAATATAACTGATTCATAAAGTTATGCAAATTTTCTAACTGCTGAATTACAAATTTCTACATACATAGTAGGCTTCTCTTTTACTTCTGAAGTATACACAAGAGCAAGAAGACATATTATAAACGTTTTCAGGACTACAATATCTTATGAAATAAAGTTAAAATTATTAAATTTTACTTTTGCTTCAATTTCTCGAAAGGAATAAAGAGTTATCTATTGTGAAATTATAAGTGATTTTTCGTATCAAAATAGATTAAGAGATTTTACTTATTATTATTTTTTATTTTTGAAGATTGTGGTTATATACATACGTGTACAAGTCTTTCCCTCTATATAAACGTATAATCATATATATATATATATATATATATATATATATATATATATATATATATATATATATAGATGTATCAATACAGTGGTTTCACACTTTCAGGACAGACAGAGTGCACCTTGACGATGGGAAATCAAAGAGCAATGTCTTATCGGAAACAATTTCCTGGCACCGTTATGACGACATAAAATACAAGAAAAGGGCACTAGAAAACAGGTTTGTTATCCTTAATCCAGTAAAAGTTAAGAAAAAAAAACATTGCAGTAACCGTATGGATGCATGTCGTTAGTATAGAGGATCCACCAGACAATCATATGTAAAGTCCTGACATTACTGCCGATAGCCGCATACTAACACCGGGTAATAAAATTCAGCATAGTCTCCTCGCAGTTTGGCGTCCTTACTTTTCGCTCAAATTTATATGTTTCCAAGATGACGGATCCTCTGTTAGATAGTCTTTGGTGCAATGGGGCAAAGAAGAGGCTGGAAGTTTACCTCCTGAAGTAACGTTGGGCGTATATTTACTAATAGGTTTGTCCATTGAAATCAAGTGCTCCGTATGCCAGATGCATATCAGTGATCTCTGCATTCGTGTAACGTTCCCTCCTACTTCCACTTTCTCAGCATGCAAAATGAAACTTCATGAAAAAAAAAAAAGATAATTCACTAATAGTTTGAAATTTATATAAAATAACACCTCAACCATTCAAATATTTATTTTAAGATATGAAGATTATGATAACATTTTCTACAATCTTGTGTCTCCATTTTTTCAGCATTATATTGATGCTGAATCAAAATCAATTTTTAGCTTACAGGGGAAAAAATTACATTTTTTTAGATAACAGGGAACTTAACGAGTTGATTTTCGGCTTGTAAATTTCAAAAGCCATGATTTCCTTTAGTACAATCCTTTATTGGTTGTATTAGAAAAATAATGTTGCATATTTCTTTACATTCATGGTCAAAATCTTTGAAATCGTCTACTGAAATATGCTTATAATTTTTGTATTGATGGTTTATATTCTCTCTGAGAAAATAATACACAATGCATACAAAATATATATATATATAACTATATATATATATATATAATATATATATATATATAATATATATATATATATATAACTATATATATATATATATATATAACTATATATATATATATATATAAATATATATATATATATATAACTATATATATATATATATATATATACTATATATATATATATATATATATATATATATAATATAAAACATATATATATATATATATATATATATAATATATATATATATATATATATATATATATATATATATATATATATATATATATATATATATATATATATATATATAGAACAATGCGGACTACAAGTTCGCGACTTGGGCCCCCAGATTACCGCAATTACTGTAAGTATCTGAAAGTAAGTATTCTGTTTGAAAATAAATCACTTTCAGATCTGTTGTTTCGTTAGTTAAGTGTAAATTTTACAAAAGATGATTAATAAGAAATTGAGCATAATGAACAAAATAAATAAGAGAAAGAAGAATATTGGAAAACGGAAATTTTAAATTTTTAGCTTAGTCGAAAAGTTTTATTAAGTTGAATAAAACTAGATTAAAATGAATGATATGTTGAATGTATTTTTCAATTTATTCTTTCTAGGTATTGAATAAAAAAAGAAAACTAATAATTGTATCTTCTTCAGCGAAATGTCTGTGGCAACATACAAATGACCCTCAAGTTTTATACCTCTACACATAAAGAAGGATTTTCGTAATGTAACAAGTTTAAGTAATATCTGTAGTAAGTTTATTGCGTACTATCGCAACAATGACGAAGTTCAGGATAACTCGTCAGATTAGCAACCCCTATTATGCATGTGTCGTACGCGCTGAATTGGCAATTTTGAGCTTCGTTTCATATGATGTTGCCAATACGGTTGCGGTATTATATTACTGCAAGCTATCGCAGAAAAATATCGCGATGTTTGCCTGGACTGGAATCTTTCCTTGAGAAGAAAGACATTGTCTCATACAAATTTATTAACCATAAACGTAATGAAATACTCAACTTTTCAGGATGCTACAATAAATGCAGGGTTTTCAAATTCTGAGGATATTATCAGTGATGAGATGGACGATGCATCCTCAGAGACGATTTTAACTGAAAAGGAGCCCAAAGAACAAATTTTGCGAAATAAAAAAAAATAAAAAATAAAAAAAAAATAAAATAAAATAAAAAAACAACAACAACAGATTAAACTTTTGAAAAAATAAAACTGCAGAATCCATGGAAACTAGAGTTTTACAGCTGTTACAGAGAGTATGAGTATATGGACAGTTGTTTAATTCGTACAATGGAGGTTGATCCCCGTTAGGAGAGCAAAGGTCAAGATGGTTCTTTATTCATCAGATATATCGCTAAACGTATCTACGTTTTTGTAGCAGTTAAAAAGACAATGATATAATATATATATATATATAGTATATATTTAAATTTGATCCATATAAATAAAACTAAGATAATTATTCTATTAAGAATCGTAAGTATTTTCTTTAAGAATTTTGGTTTAGCTTGCACGATGGAACTCTTACGCTTTAATAATGATTTTTTTCTTAAAATTATTTTTTTTTACACTTAAATATACGTAATGTGCTAAAATTTCCAACTCTTCTTTTCTTAGGTTAATTACATTCCAAAAAGAATGACCAGTGAGTCTTCATATGTGCATATGTGTATAAACACTTCAAGGTACATGAAATGATATGACAATGTTAATATTAAGAATTATAGCTTTTACATTTATTGTGAGATAATTTATAACAATTTGGTTAATTATTTTTGTTACACCTTCTGATAAAAAGCTGGAAACCCCATTTGTCTCTAACAATGTAGAACAAAACATATAAAAACAATCATTTCTAGAACATTTACTCGCATAGAAATTATAACTAATTTAGAGAAAAACTTGTTTTAGAATAAGCTAAACGCAAGAAATAAATTCAAAAGTTATTTCAGTGTTTCTATTGCAACCAAATATGACCAAATTTGATTTATTTGAAATATTTAGTGTACATTCAGAACATCATTAAATTGATATTTAAAGAATGTGGAAGCAAAACAACTATTGTATTTATTGCTATTTTATAACAATCAATTCAATAAGAGAATAATGTGAAATAATAATCAATAAAACTAACTTAAGATAACAGAAACGTTAATTAATATTTAAAGATTGTTTATCTTACAATTAATAAACTAAATAAATTATCATTATTTAACTCTCTTTCCCTGAAAATACCTTTATTTTTCATAAAAAAAATCATTATGTTACAATATTTTAAAATGATTGTTTCTTAATTTCAAGACAGCTTGTTACTGAAAAAAGGAAGCCAGAAATTATGTGTTTTTAGAACTGTTTATATAAGTTAATATTGTTACCCTCCTCACACCGATTATAAATAACCGAGCAATATGCTTTCTATTAAACCTTAACTAATCATATTTAGTTTAAATAGTAAGGAATTCTAGAAAGATAATTTTTTAAATAATTTACATGTATATATATATATTGCCGTATTTAAAAATAATGCGCTGCAAATGTACTAGCACATATGCATATTAAAGAAAGAAATTGTGGTGTACATCTATCAATCAAAATCATAAGAACAAATTGCCACTGAACATATACAACATATTTATTATTTTATTACTTCTCGACTGCGTTCTATTGGCATTTTTGATTGAGCATAAGATCTTCAAACATCAAAAGTCGAACTTCTAATTCAAATTTCTAAGCATGGGGTGCAAGAAAATACTGGTAACATATATTTTAGTTTTAATCATTTATTTATTTAATTTTTTGTACTGCATACTTCCTGACTTAATATCAGATAGTTAGCATAGTTATTTGGATAAAATTTCAAATTTATACCAATTGACATTTTGAGTTTAAAATCATGTAGACCGTAATGCTGCGACGTCACAATTTAGTAGCTTACATTGATTGGTATTTTATTAACTGAACCGTCATGAACAGCACTAAGACTGTTGGCAAAAGATCGTGTAATTAAGAATTAAGGTCAACAGAGAAGGGTGATAATGATCTGGAATTTAAGCTCTACAATCTTCCACACCTCACTAACATGAAGATTTGAATATTGCCGATTAAACATTCATAGCCTTTGTACAATGTATGTCTTTATTGGCTTCAGGATTCAAACGCATGGATGGAAAGGAAAAAGTTGACTGTGAGTGCATGATCATGATCAGATCACGTGGTGAGAAGTCGAGTCGTGAGTACAAATCTACATATTCCTTGGTCTGATGCATTCTAAATTTGCTGAGGCACGAATTTTTTAACGTGGTACAGTGTGGAAATCAATAGAAATCAGCTCGAACAGGGTCCACATCACTTGACTGAGAATAAAATTTACGAAATCCAGCATCAAGAACAGTAGAATTGCTTCTATGAGTAATGTTAATAAGCAGTTAGTTATTCAGTTTAAGTCATGCTGCCACTACTAAAACTTTTGTGACTACTAAATAGTGACAAGAAGATAATTTTATCTTTTATATTCACGTTACTTCTATTTGTTTATTAATTATAAAGTAATTCACCAAATATACATACAAATACTACATAAATACAATTGTTTCGACATTATTCATTTTCAATGTTCATAAGAAGGTTCTAAGGGAGCGATACTCAACCAGCGCCCCTTCGAGTCTTTTTATGTGGCCCAGTTATGGCCCATTGTTCTCAGAAATTTACTTATTTAAGAACATTGCGTTAAAAATTTGGTGGAAAATTCTTTGTCAAGCTATCAATTACATCAATTTTGCTTTTTGCTGTTGGTGTCGTACGGGCACGAAACGATATTCTTTTTTATTTGGATCGGTTACGGTTAGTGATAACAGACAACAGTGGAGTAGAGATAATTTCACGGGTGGAACTAATTTTTATTTATATTTCATACCTTACAAGAGGAAAATATTCAAAGAAAATATATCCTTTCAAAACGATTAGGAGGTTGACTGTTTTGTAGTAGGGAAAAAAAAACATGGGTCAGTAATTGTTTGATTTGTCACGAAAGTGTTGTATTTAAAAAATACCAATAAACAGGAATCATTCAATGACACCTTTCTTCGAATATCTCTTTCAAGAGGTGATTAATAGGTTTTCTTGATTATCTTTTGCAACCGCAAAAAAGTATTTTGTCAGTCGTAATATAACAGCAGTAACAAAGATATCCTAGAAAGTTTGTTATATTATTGGTTAATCATGTGAAACCGTTTAGTGTTGCAGAAATTGTGAAGGAGTGTTTCTTAAATGCTTCTAATTTAATCTTAGTGACAAAAATAATATATATATATATATATATATATATATATATATATATATATATATATATATATAGAGAGAGAGAGAGAGAGAGAGCAATTCTCTACAAACAAGAGAACATACAAACAATAACATTCGACAAACACATAGACAGCAGGAAAATCACTCAATGAAGGACAAAAGAGTAATCGAGATTATAAATATAAAATAGATGCTGCAGTGTTATGAACATTACTGACTTAGGACAGCTATTGTATAAAAATAATTTATATAAAAGTGGGGTTGAACATGTTTTTTGGCCAGCCAACCTTCCCCCTTTTTTTGTAAATAACACTGAGCAAAAACCAATAGGAAATAATGGATAGGAATATCTAAATCCATTACAAGATAGAGGTAACTTACCTAAAAATTGCATTTACAAATGCAAAGCCCGCGCTAAATCTGAGTGCAAACACATTAATTTATTGCCAGATTCTATACCCTAATACAGATTTAAATCAAAAGAATGGCTGAAATGTAGCACTTAACAAAAGAATAAAAAGAATGGAAATAAAAATAATGGAAAGATTATATATATTCATATAAATAAAATATTATAATTAAAAAAAGCAAAACTGAAGTTAAAGTATTTTGATCAATTTTCAACGTTTTTATTTTCCAATGTTAACTTGGTCTAAAAGCATTTCTCTCCGCCTCCCTCTACCCGTTTATCATCATGTTGCGGCCTGCGTGAAATAACAGACATATGTATGCTGCCCATCAGAAGAAAAAGTTAAGGACCCCTGCTCTAAGGCATTATAACCTTAAAAGTAAGAATCACAATTTATTCGGAAAAAACACGATATATTTAACGTACCTTCAATTCAAACTATGGTAGGAAATTCATGTATTTCAACTATAAATGTCTACAATATTGTGTTTAAAACAATCGTGATTGATTTTGAATCTTAGAACCGAAATAATAACTAACATTTCAAAAATTTCAATTTGGAATCCACATTTATAAAGCAATGCATTTTTCTACTCTACTGTTTCCTACGTGAACTTACATAAAATATATCGTTTGAAAGTTATTTTATATTAAGTTTCAAATGCTCACCCATAGAAACACAAAAAAGCCAAGCAGCTGGCACTCCTGTACATTTTATTAAAGTTTATCCGTCAAGGCGTATGAGATTTCTTGCATCTGCAGCTGGTAGATAACTTTATTTCTCGACTCTTTCAACGCACGGTTCAAATACGACAAATAATTTAATAAAACTTAAAATAGGAGCAACTTCTAGCAAACTTTACAAATTTTATCAGAAGAATATATTTTGCTATCATAGTATACTTTTGTCTAGAAGTATCTTGCTTTATTTTAGATTTTCATACACTCTTTTTCTTATATATATAAATTACTTATTTTAATAATCCTTTTATAAGAGATGGATAAAAAAATCAAGATTTTAATATATTGGTACCATAAATTGTTTCTTCGATTCCATAGAGGACAAATTGGTCTTTAATAGAGAAATTCAGTTTTATACTCAAATAATAAATTATTTAAATAAATACATGAGTTGAATGTAAAATAAGAGTGTGTTTATAGATATTTTATTTATTTTTATTTACAATTATTCATGTTTTATATTCTTAGAAAAGATAATATGCATTATTTAAATTTTGACTTTTGATTTCATATTTGAGGTATACATGCATATTAAAATTGCTTATAACATACTAATAGGTCTAATTCATGAATAGCATTTTTAGAATTAAAAAACGCAACTCTCTTAATACAAAAAAAAAAAAAAGTTTTAGAACGATGCAAATGATCTATTATATTATAAATAATTTATTTTATACATTGAAACAGTATCATAGTTTATACAAAACAATTTCTGTTTCAAAATTCCGTAGATTCAGATACATTATTTTAAGTAAGGGTAATTTTTTCAAATGTTATTTCTTAACACTAGATTGCCCAAAGGAAGTCATTTTGACTGCTTTTCAGTTTCAATTAGAAAACAAATTATAATTAACAATTTCTTAGAACTTTTTAGAATATATTTTTTTTCCAAGTGAAGAAACATTTTTTTTATTGTTACTATTGACTAATATATATAACTTGTTATATGACTGTAAATAATGTAAAAAAAAATATTAAAAATTAATTTGAAACAATTTTTTTTACATATTAATCATTATTTCACAATGCAGTCATTTTGACTGCTTTTGGGCAATATAGGTATATACTAGGTTTCAGTCTTTCTAGTGTTAAAAATAAAGAAATAATTATAATTTCTAATTTATTTATTAAAATGTTTGATTAAAGTTTAATTATAATTGGAATCCTACTTTTTTATTTCTTTTGTTCTCAGCTATTGGGCGTTCACAATGATTTCTTTTAATTTACGCATGTTTGCGTATTAACACATTATTTACAATAAGAAATAACTTCAAATTTGATTTATAATAAATTGGAGGTGTTTCAAAATATTTCAATATATTTTTTTAAAATGCAGTAATAAACATTTTCTCTTGTTTTGTTTTTAGAGACAATCTGTAGACTAACATAACTGATTCACAAAGTTATGCAAATTTTCTAACAGCTGAATTACAAATTTCTACATACATAGTAGGCTTCTCTTTTACTTCTGAAGTATACACAAGAGCAAGAAGACATATTATAAACGTTTTCAGGACTACAATATTTTATGAAATAAAGTTAAAATTATTAAATTTTACTTTTGTTTCAATTTCTCGAAAGGAATAAAGAGTTATCTATTGTTAAATTATAAGTGATTTTTCATATCAAAATAGATTAAGAGATTTTACTTATTATTATTTTTTATTTTTGAAGATTGTGGTTATATACATACGTGTACAAGTCTTTCCCTCTATATAAACATATAGCCATATATATATATATATATATATAGGTGTATCAATACAGTGGCTTCACACTTTCAGGACAGATAAAGTACACCTTGACGTTGGGAAATCAAAGAGCAATGTCTTATCGGAAACAATTTCCTAGCACCGTTATGACGACACAAAATACAAGAAAAGGGCACTAGAAAACAGGTTTGTTATCCTTAATCCAGTAAAAAAGTTAAGAAAAAAAAACATTACAGTAACCGTATGGATGCATGTCGT
This sequence comes from Trichonephila inaurata madagascariensis, assembly GCA_019973955.1. NCBI lineage: Eukaryota > Metazoa > Arthropoda > Arachnida > Araneae > Nephilidae > Trichonephila > Trichonephila inaurata. The sequence goes on from BMAV01014834.1 coordinate 284,259, forward strand.
TAGTATAGTGGATCCGCCAGACAATCATATGTAAAGTCCTGACATTACTGTCGATAGCCGCATACTCTAACACCGGGATTCGTTTGTAATAAAATCCAGCATAGTGTCCTCATAGTTTGGCGTCCTTACTTTTCGCTCACATTTATATGTGTCCAAGATGACGGATCCACTGTTAGATAATCTTTGGTGCAATCGGGCAAAGAAGAAAAGGCTGGAAGTTTACCTCCTGGAGTAACGTTGGGCGTATATTTACTAATATGTTTGTCCATTGAAATCAACAGCTCCGTATGCCAGATGCATATCAGTGATCTCTGCATTCGTGTAACGTTCCCTCCTACTTCCACTTTCTCAGCATGCAAAATGAAACGTCATGAAAAAAAAGAAAAGATAATTCACTAATAGTTTGAAATTTATATAAAAGGACACCTCAATCATTCAAATATTTATTTTAAGATATGATGATTTTGATAACATTTACTACAATGTTGTGAAATACCAACCATTGTCTCCATTTTTTCAGCATTAAATTGATGCTGAATCATAATCAATATTTTAGCTTACAGGGGAAAAAATTACATTTTTTTAGATAACAGGCAACTTAACGAATTGATTTTCGGCATGTAAATTTCAAAAGCCATGATTTCCTTTAGCACAATCCTTTATCGGTTGCATTAGAAAAATAATGTTGCATATTTCTTTACATTCATGGTCAAAATCTTTGAAATCGTCTACTGAAATATGCTTGTAATTTTTGTATTGATGGTTTATATTCTCTCTGAGAAAATAATACACAATGCATATATAAACACACACACACACATATATATATATATATATATATATATATATATATATATATATATATATATATATATATATATATATATATATATATATATGTAACACATATAAGTTATTAACATCTTCCTTACAGAAAAATTCAGAAGGTAGTGTTCACAATTGTTTGAGTAGCCGTAGTTCATTTCATCGATTTGAAGTTGTTTTTTATGTTTCTAATAATTAGTTACTTTATAAATTCATATATAAAATTATTGATAAAGATGCATAATATTTCAATTTTGATCTACAGGATTGCTTTTATTGAATATTCTTTTATGTTTAAGGATCATTAGAATATATAAGCCCAATAAATTTGAAAAATAAGTAAGTATGCTTAATATCAGCAACATCAAGGTAAATATTTCGTAAAAGGTTACGCATAGAAAGCGATTGTTGAAATAAACCATTTGAGAGAAGTTAAGTTAAAACTGTTTAACTTGTATCATGCAATAAACTGGATGATGAAACGTTAAGTTTCATGTTACTCTGTGCTATAATTCGATCTCCATCTTCTAGTCCCCAAATAAACACGGCTTTCAAACAATATTTATAAGATTACCAAATGGAATATATCTATTTTACCAGTAACAGTCTTTCGACGTACTGCATTAAACATTAATCATAAATCAAGTTTGGCTTTTAATAGGTCCCTATCCTGAGCAGCTTTCCAATGCTGAAGATCGATAGCTAGCTGCAGTGGAGTGTATTTATGATTCAGTACTTAACTACTTCCACTGATGCGAGAATAAATGGACTCTAGTCGTTACATTTACAATATTTGAAGACTATTGTCTAAGTCAAAGGCACAATGGTGGTATTATTAGTTTCCCGATAGATAATTCCAAGTCTAGCGTGTGAAATTGCTTGTAAATATTTGAAATATTCCTTTTAGTTGGACTCAAGCAGAAATGAGATTGGAAGTATGATGATAATTAATTGCTTATAATAATTGTCCATTAATGACTTTGATTAGATCACATAATTACGATATTTTTTATTTTAGTTTTTTTTTATCAACATTTTTCTTGAAAGGCAAACACATGTAATACTGGAATTTGATGAATTCACAGTATACTATCATATTTGATACCCCGATAAATACATCTTACTATTTATTTACAATATACGTATGAAAAAAAATTACGATTTTTTCCCCAACTTTAAATTTTTTAAATATTTTATCAGAACGGAATTTGGTTGATTCAGAAGAGATTTATTAACTTATTAATTTTCGAATATTGATAAAATTCTAATTTTGGTAAAAAGTTTTATATTTTTTATAATTTTTACATAATATTTTCAATAAAATTATTTTAAATATATTCCTACTGTTTTATTAATTTGCTACACATTTTTAATACTTTTTATTATTAATATAAAATCGAATTTAACTATTCGAAAATTGTATTTTTTTAAAATTTCTTTTATTGAATTTATTGCATTATTAATTTAATGAAAATACTTTGATAAAAAAATCTGCACATAACATCACGCTAAAATCCAATTCAATATATTCCAGATTTCTTAATAAATAATCAGGCATTTCAATTCAAGGATGGCTTTACAAAAATGTATTATAACAGTAATCAAATAACATAAAGCAATAACATTGAGTAGGTAATATGTAATTTTTTGATGAACTCTCACCGTATACTAAGTGATTTTATACATATTTATAAATATGTATGTATACTATTACTACATTGTTAAATCAAGTCAGCTTTTTTTTTCAGAAAAATTAGCATGCGGTTATGTTTTGGGAAATATTACACTTAGCGACTCAGTGCATATTAAAAAAAAGGAAAAAAAAAGATGTTCTTTTCATTTCTTTTGTTGAGATGTTCTTCCTCATTTCGATACAAAAATGCAGAAGAAAATGTTTTTCATAACTTACAGTTGTAAAAAAAAAAACTTTTATATTTATAGCAACGAAGACTAAAAATAAGCTACTTTTTGAGATTTTTATTCGTTACATATGTTAAAAAATGAATGAAACACAGACGGATAAAAAATATTCAAAAATTCCAAAAGAAAAGAAAGGACCTTCATTAAAAATAAATTTATATTCCTGAAACATTCTAAAACAAGCAAAAATAAATGAAATAAATTTGTTAACAATATATTTTTTATTTGGGTTTATAATTTTAATTTTTAATTTTGAAGTCATGATCTTTATAGTCCATTATGATGTTGGAATTAATTTAAGTTGTTATGAACTGTTTTTATGTGCATACATTATGATTTTCTCTTTTTAGAACTGAGTTGCGGTATTTATGTTAAATTTCTCTCTTTACAACTCGATTTCCAACGTCAAGTATTTTCAAGAAATGGATCTTAAGTGTTGAAAGGGTTTGCCTGTAAACAAATATGGTTATAAATCAATGCATACACTACAAAACATTATTATTTGATTGTTAATAGTTAATGAAATTAAAAAGAACATGTTATTTTACTTTCAAACAATGTTTTTCCTCCTTTGGATTTCTAAAATTAATATATATATTTTTTAATTTTCAACACAACGACTGGATATGACAAGAAGCTCTTGATTCCTGTACTAAATTAGTTTTATACGATTTGTAAGCAAGTAGACTTTAAAATTTGTAATACAATTCGAATTATTATGCATTTAAGGAAAATATTAGATCATTTCATTTAAATTTAAATAAATTTTTTTGAAAAGTATATTTGAAATAATTTGAGAATCCCTAATTATTTGAATAAAACAATGCTATTACAAATAATCTATTATTTTATATAGTTTTATAAAATGTTTAACGATTTTTATGTCAGTGTTTTTTCCTCTCTTTAACAAAATAACAGATTAGTTTATTAATGTAAATGATTCATTGAGGGGAACATATTTTTAGATACATTTTAATTGTTCTTTATATTACAAAACTTTCAGTTATAATTTTTATTTACCCAGTCACCCTCCTTGTATTCCATGGTGCTGTTTGACTTTATAATGTTTTTAAGTTATTGAGGCATCTAAATCCTATATTTATAGGTTTTTGATTGTATTCAGATGCTATCATACAGCCGTCGCCTTTTAATTTAAAGATCGCTGTATTTGAATTTTTAAAAGTAACTACAATTATCTTTTATACCCCGTTAATCCTAACCCCAATTTTTGGGATTCGATTTCTTCAAAAACTATTAGCGGATCTCTACTCAACAGAAGAAACACGTCTGTGAACTTTTCAACGTGTAGGTATAGCAATTTTAGCATAGGACTTTATTTCATTAACAACCCTAAAATCCTCTATTTAATATATTTTCATAATATCTGTTTTTAGCGGATCTCTACATAAAAAAACAAACAAACCTTCAAAATTTCTAGTTTAAGGGGTCACAGGACTCTTAACCGATATCAGTGCGGTCGAAAAAACATCCTTCTTCAAACCAATGTAACTTAGCAATAAAACAAAACAATAATTTGAAATTTTTATTGCATGATAATCATATATTTACGTTACCTCTCAAATTTCAGAGAATTTGAGAAAAAATTAAAAAAGTTATAAAGAACTATAAATTGGACAATTTTTCAAAAATATGAAAATCAGTATTTTACACCGCGCAGAATTCTGAAGTACAAAATTGATAAAAATTTACAAAATTAATTTTAATTGGTATAAATATTCTCACTTTTGAAGTTATACTAACTTTTAAGAAATTTATAGAGACATAAAAATACTTTTTAAACACAATTATAACGAAAATTTTAAAATTTGAAGAAAAAATGATTAAAATTCAAATAAAAAAAATTAATATTTTTTTTTTTTTTGAGAATTGATGTATAAGTTATGAAGAACCTTATTTTGAACACGTATATGAACTTTCAAACTAATATTATAAATAGTTTCTGAGAAATCCTGCGCGGAAGATAAAATTTTTGTTTTGAGAAAAAGGAAGTTAAAGATAAGAAAGAGATAGTTTTTTTGTTTAAATTTCAATAGTTATTTCTCAATAACTTTGGAAGTTTTTACAGTATCAACACAACTTTGGTATCAAAATGCTCATAAATGTTGAGGCTGTAACATATTTTTTTTTCAAAAGATTGAAAAAAAACTGCAATTTAAGAGTCCTGTGAGTCCTTAAATAATACCAAAGATCTCGTGATGAGAGCCAGTTGCTTTTTTCCTACATATATATATAAGTTTACTAGATTATATTTTTAGAGATATTTTTGCGTTTATTTTACAAGGAGTGAGTTAATTATTAATGTTGCAGAAAGAAAAACGTTACATAGTATTATACTACCATGCTAGTAGGTTTCCCAATCATAAATGAAAGATGAAAAATATATTGGTAGCACAGAAAGTATAGAATGTGAAAGTAGTACAGAACACTAACATAAAAGGCGGTGGGGCAAGTGAGAATTTAGTTCGTTTCATGAAGACTTAACACTTTATTTCCATGATCTGACTATTTATATTCAACAAAATCATGGATCAAAAACAATATAAGACTTTGTATCAATTGAAATTAGAAAACTTCCCCTTGTAGTCAAATTTATTAGAGAACGAAATCTTCTAATGCCTTGTACAGTGTAATGGACTAAAACTAGTTTCTACAGTTGTTAAATTGGAAAATGGAAAACTACTAATTTGGTGTGTAATGCAACTGAAATACTCCGTCAAGACAAGTTAATCACAAAATATGTACGCAAGTCACAATCACTAAATAGTTACATATAAATGATTTTAAAATATCTATTAATAATTCATTCAAATTACTGAAGGGGTTCTCATCCAGAAATAAGTGTATTGAGGTTTTGACATCATTTTAATACAAATTAATAAGCAACCAATTTCAGAACAGATTTTTATTAGAAAATCTTACTACAGTTTTTCATATGTATGGGTCTGCTAATGGCTGCACTTGACTCAGTTGTCCGGAATTAATATCTAATGCATTATATTTACCGAACTTCTAAGTATAAAAAAGCATGTAGAAAAAAGACACAGGAAGGGATATAATTGTAAAACACCGATTTAAATCAAGAAAATGTTGCAACATTAAAAAAAAAATGATACTTCTATCAAGTGTATGAAGAATTAATCATATACTCTGTATGCGTGCTGATATAATTAACGGGACCTATAGGAAATAAATAAATATCTAAAACTATGTTAAGCAAAGGTTAAATTGATTTCAGAGATAAGTAGGTCTGACTAGTGTTTTATAACTGACTAGTGTCTTTCTAGTCTCGGTACCCTTCATTTAAAAAATCTTCTTAAGCCGTACAGAACCCTATTTGCCAGATATAGTTGTTATTTTTAGTTTTTATTATTTTTTCCAGGATACATTTTGTTATCGTTCTCAATAATTGAGAACCTTAGTAAGTAAAACTCTTCAATATTTCAAATTTATAACAGCCTATTTCAGCCCAGGGATCTGGTACTTTATTTCTTGAGAAGTACAAGTGTGATATTTCATCTCCATTTATAACCAAGCCCATTCATCTTGACACTATTCCAAAGGCAAGAAATGACCTTTTCAAAGCGGGAATAATCACAATATAATCAAAATTACGACTTACAAAAAGTCGTTATAAATTGAATGCTTATGAGATACGTAGAATTGAAATTTGTTTATTTATTTTTATCATTCATCAAACTCGAACTGGTACAGAACATTTGACTCCGCAATTTCAAATGAAATTGCGTAGTTGCGCTCAAAGTATGTAGGAAAGGCATTGCGTTTGCTCAGAAGCGTTGTGCTTAAAATATGAAGAAAAAAAGCATAAAATTTCATTCTTAAACTTTTATAATAATTCTAAAAATTCCTTTTAAATGTAATGAGCACGGTTACTGATACTTTTAGCCCAGTTAAACTCTTGATAAAAATTAGTTGTGTTTAATGGGTTAATGCATTTTTCTGTATGATTTCAATTGCATACTTTTTCGCAATTTGAAGGGCTGATACGTCTAATTGGCCTCGTTTCAATCCAAAACAGGATTTCAATATATTCTAAACTGCATGCATTTGACATCGATGAAGAGTTACTGTATGAGCTTAATCACCGTAATTACTTCAATGCAGTTCAATGAATAAAAATCAAAGCCAAAGAGAGAAGAGAGAGTTTTCTCTACGAAGCGGGAGTCATTAAGATGATTGCCTACCTTCTTTGTCAGGAGGCCAAAGATTTCGACGACCGGAAAAGAAAAGAAGCGGTAATGAAAAAAGCCAGTGAAAAAACAAAAAAAAAAGCAAAATCCTTTACCAGAGTGATTAAGGTAAATACCGTGTTTTGTGAGAATTAAACGGATATTCCAGTTAGGGGCATGTCGCTTTAAATGGGCGTATTAATGTGAGCTATTTTTGAAGCGTCTCCCACACTGTCATTAGAGTCATTTCTACTTGAAGAAAGAGTCTAAATTTCGTTTATATTTAGCTTAATATGCGGGTAGTAAAATTAAGTTGTGAACAATAATGATGTTTGACGCAATAAAACTACTAGTAAATTCAAGTTCTACTAGTAAATTCAGATAAGCTTTATTGTGCCACGAAATTATTCTTTTCAATGGGATTCGTTAAATCATGTTTTATGCAGCTAAGGAGTGCTTTTCACATAATGATTTAAAAAATGAAGAGTTTTAAAGAATAATGCGGTTCTAAAAGTAGTATGCTTTTTTTTCATATTCTATTTCAAACTTTTTATTTCTTTGAAGTGAATGGTATGCTTTTTTTTTTTCTCATTTCAAATATTTCTTTATTTAGGATTGGTATTACTCGTTTCAATTTTCAAAGACGCTTTGGATTTCCTAACATGCATGCTTAAATTTGAAAATACAGTATGAACGCAGTATTTTAATTATGAATATAATACTGGATAATTATAAGAACAGTTTTTGACAAAAACAAAAATGTTCATTCTTTTATTTCCAGGTTAAATTTTAATACCAGTAAAAATTATGTAAACTTATTCAACTATTGATATTATTTTTTATATTTCTTCAAGATTTAGAACGAGAGACTTCTGCTTTAAATAACTTAAAATAATTTTTACATCTTTAACAAATGACTTGTTTTCAATACAAATTGTAAGATAATTATTCTTCAAAAACAACGATATAATAACGTCAGATTTATGTTTTAGTACCATGCAATAACCAACTTAAACATATTTTAATTTTCCGGTGTATGTTCAGGTGTTTGCATTTTTGTTTGTTTTATTAGTTTACAAAGGTAAATAAAACTAATCAAATGGGGAAAAATATAAATATGAATCAACATCTGTAAAAGAAAATGAAATCATTGAGGATAGAAGATTATTTATTATTTTAAAGTTCATTTCTATACTTAAGGCATACTGAACACATCGCATAAGGGTAAATAATATATACCATAATTTACTTTAAAAAGTGTAAATTTTGTAAAAAAATCTTAAATTTTGATAAAGATTCACATACTGAACTTATTTTATTTTTGTATTATTTTTCTTTTTGTTTTTAAAGACAATAAACTACGTTAAAAAGTGTTTTAATGCTAAGTAAATGTTTGAAAAAAAATGTAATTTTAAGAAAAATTCAATTAATTAGTTTTTTTTTAAATTTTTAAATCACTTTTTATTGAAGGATACTTTAATTTTTAACTATAATATATGTTCAAAATAAAACATATGTTACTCTAATAAATAAAAAAGTGATATTACAGAATTAATACAATTGATTTTATTGCAGTATGATTTTGTGGTTTAAAGATAAAACTTTGAGAAAAATCAGTAATATTCCGTAGGAAAAAAAATGAATACTAAGTGTAGGGTAATCTTAGTAAATATGGCCTCTAAGGTGCTATGGAGACCTTTAAGCAAATATCAATATTGTTCCTAATGATTTTGATTTGGTGCATTCATACTGCGGCGATGTCAATACTCAAACATCATGGCGACTGTTTGATTTGCTTGTGTTGTGCGGTTCAAACATAAGCTCTAATAGACCATTTCTAATGTAAGTACAACTACCTGATATTTCAATTAGGCTAATTGTTATATTTTAGTTATCTTACTTAAGATTTAACATTCACAATGTATTAAAATTACATTAAACCTATAAATGGTTATAATATGTGAGTGTAGTATCCATTGGGGAGAGTGGTTTGTTTCGTACTTTCTTCATCAGCAATACTACCAACTATTGAATAATATCACTAGAGCGAATATATACAGTAATAATATGGGTAATGTGCGAAGAACCAAAATTTGATGATGTAATGCTTTTTAACTCTAATCATGGACCACCCTCTCGTCCTATAAGTACTTTGAGTTCATCTTCCTTTCACAAACTCATTTCTTACAATAATGTATGCCAAATTACAGTAGCACATGACTCGCGTCTATTGTCAATACTGAACTGTTGCAGTCAGCAGCATCATTTTTGGAGGAGCTGAGTTCAATTGAAACTCTGTAAACAGCCTACAGAAAACGCGGAAGATGTAAAAATGTTGCTAGAGATTTGACAAAGAAAGTTGCCATCAGAGAGAAAGTGTGAGATCAAAAAGCAGAGCTAAAGCAAGTTCCAGTTATGGGCATAAGCCCATATGACTTAAACTTAAAGTCAAATATGGACAATTGTAACATTTCTTTTTTAGCTTCTTTATACACATAGCAACACGAGTTAGAAGTTTATTCATATACCATTAGAAAGAGCATACTCGATAGTTGGGACTATATAAATTTCGGTAAAATTGAGAGCATTTTAGGGTAGTATATTTTCAATTAAACGTTTTGGTGCTAATTTTTTCAAAGTTTAACCGTTTTTTTTTTATGAAATGAATGTATGATCACGTTCAGGTAATTAACAATAATTCATTCCCGGCATAAGTATTAATTCGAAAATCATTTGATAATATGTAGTATTTTCTTTTTTATCTTTGAATTAACATTCAGAAAATGGTTTAATAAACTTAATTGAATGCATATATAACACATAAAAATTAGTTATTACATGGGAACATAAAATAGTGCTAGGATGTTTAGCTAAAAATACTTGTTAAAATAAATGCAAATTGATTGTTTAGTATTCAAGATGCGTTTTAAATCAATACAGAAGCCTCGTCGGCTAATTGTTTAGAAAATACAACTAAATTTAACACAATCGCTTTACTGTTCGTTCATTTTCTTCAAAAATAAAAATTCCACACATATTTTTCGCACTTATTCTCTTAAAACAGTTGATTGCCGGTAATTTTGTGGACTGTAACAATTTCCTGCGTGTGCATATATATATATATACATATGTTAAATTTAGGAGAAAAAATATGATTGTGAATTTCAAATTAAAATTAGCAGGAACTCTCTCAAAAAATGAATTGTTTTACCTTGGAATAAATGGATTTGTGTCAATTGCCAAAGGTGCAATCTAATTTTCTAAACGCAATGCTTTTTAATTACTTTCATACATTAACGCTCAATTTATGCTTTCAAAATTCAAATAAATATTATCTCTCTCACCGGGTTCATTAAACTCGTAAGACTGAATTGCGTTACGTAAAATTCTACTGTGCTCTATTCTAATTCGTGTTATGTGCCTCCTGACAGACATTAAGTCGCATTACTAGAGCTCTTGTAGAAATTGTGATGTGTTCTTTTCTTCTTTTAACTCGAGATAAAATAAGCTGATGAGTGAAATCTATATCTTTGCAACTTTAATTAGAGTTTTAAGAGTACTGCAATTGTTTGGAGGGATAAATTTATTTCACTCTGTTGTAAGTGTACATACAAGCAAATAATTTTGTAAAGTGAACTTAAGTAAGATTCTAAATAATGTTATTTTTTTTTATAAAGCAATGCTAAAATTCACAAATTTTTTAGCTCTAAGAATACTAAAGGGATATTTTGATTTAATTTTTAATACTTTGTACTTTGAAGCTGCAATATGACTAGTGGCGAAGAACCACATAATTTTAAAACGCAGTCAAATGATGAGAAAGTCACCCGAGATGGCACTTTACTCATCCAACTTCCATGCCATGTCACTATAAAGGCTGCGGTAGCCCAGTGGTCAATGTATCGGATCATGGCAGGCATGTCATGAGTTCGAGCCCAGTACCACTAAAGACCCACTGTGTAGTGGAGCGATGCATGTCAAATCTGTATAGAGCTCAAATTGTTCCAGAACCTATCTTCAGTGATCCTGGAACAATTTCTCTTTCTCCCTCTGTATTTATATTTGTAATGTTACATAATAAATATATGTATGTAATGGTAAAACTTATTGTGTGACATGATTTGTCGTGACGAGTGGTTTATTTTAACATGACGAACCAAAGGTAGGGCGTGGCCGATGACGAGTGAATAAATGTATATTAGATACATTTTCTATGTTGGTACATGTTACGTATTTTAATACTATTGATGAATCAGTCTGAGACATTAATCCAATTTATTCACATCTTGAAAACACATAAACATTGAGCAGAACGACATTACACATAACAAAGACAACACACTACATAGCAGCCGGCTGGCTACATGATTGCAGAGAGGCGAGAGCAGAAGAGAAGAGTGCGCGCGATTTCCAGATCTCGGTATTTATGGGCAACGGGACATCCCGTGATTTTAGGAGGTGGATAGAGATAGTTTCTTAAGTCACCGGTAGGTGGGTAACCAATTAAAATACTTACATGATTTTCCTGAAGGACTCTTCGTTAATAATTCAAGAGCTATTACAGATTATTGGAATTATTACATGTATATATAAGAGCAAGAGGGAAATTTCCGCTCCACAGAATTTCTCATTTTTACACATCGCTGTTGAAAGAAGTGTTAGGAAGTACTATCTAGTTACACTTTTTATGTTTTAAAGTAAAACAAAACGTAACTGTTTTAAATTTTGAATGTATCTTGAGGGTTCAAATAATAATAACCCGGAATAAATTAGTGTAGTCACAATAAAACCATTCAGCATCCTCGAAGTCAGAAAAACACATCGAATTCGACATCATTGTCGAATTCGAACTTAACATCTTTGACTTAAGTGGCATAATTCATGCTGCACATCACAGAACGGAGTCATCACTGTAATTTACTACCAAATTGTTTTTTTTCGTTGCCTCCATGATGTTGTGATACATAATAGGATTCTTGTGCAAATAATTGTTTTTCATGTTTAGGACAAATGCGTAACTTATGTTGATCTTCATTTTATTAATTGTGTTTTATTCATTATTTTCATCTTTTCATCCATTACGTTTCTTATATTTTCTGAATGGTTTCATGTAACTTTTGGAATTCTGCAGAGCCTAAAATGTGGCTGAGAAAAGAACCAGATTATTGCAGAGATAAGAAATCCTACAGAATTCAATGAATTCGTTAGGCTCCGCTTCCCGATCTACTGACCAAAGTAAAAGAGTCATTGAAGAAGAATACATCAACACCTGGGACGTATATAAATGGGAAACAATGCTAAAATCAATAATTTGAATGTGAATGTTTTGCAAAAAAAAATGGTCATTTATTTTAAATGCATTCTGTGCGTGTACTTATTGTACAAAACCGAATCGCACTAATCCTGTATCGGGAAAAAAGTCCCTACACGATTTAAGACAACAAAATGACTATGCGATATCATATGAAAACTTATTTTAATTCTCATTGCAATGACTGAACAGTATATTGTCAATCCATCAGCACAGTAGTGTTAAACATAATAGGATGTAAAATGTCTTCATGGAGGATATTAGGAGGATATTTGAAATAATTCCTTCTCGGTGGTTAATTCCGTGGTAAATAATTTTTGTGCGGATATCATCTCCTGAAATTTGTATGTATGTTTTGACTCGTTATCATTGTAATCAATCTAGTGTGTTTCGTTTGCAGAAGAAAAAAATTCTGCCACATTTTCTTAGAAAATTTAAGAAAAAAATTCCATCACCAAATTAGTCATTCATTACCTTATCCACATATCACTCAGGAAGAGACAAAAAAAAATCTCATCACGTAGTAAGACTTCCCGTAGATTACAGTACAATAAATTTGGCAAAGATTCATACATACTTTTTGTCATGTAAGATTCAAATAAATACAAAAAAAAAGACAAAATTCCGTTGTGTTAATCAAGCAATATGGAAGGACTGATTAAGAATAGAAAATATTTATATTTTCAGTTTAATCGAAAATAAACTTCAATAGTCAAGACTTTATACATGAATGCTTAATATCTATGCTGAGGCTTCCAGTTTTCTAATGGTTTAAATGTACTTTTGTAACAAAATTATATTTGGTGCCGTGAATTTATAATATTCCAGAACCAAATCAATGGAAATAACATTCGAGTTATATTATTTATATAAATAATATAAGTGTATACCCCATTTTTGCTAAATACTAAATCGAAAAGTCAATCATTATTTGCTAAGTATTATTGACATAACGGGGAAAGTTGGATGGACACAAAGTATGTTCAACCCCATTTTAATATAAATTATTTTATATATAAGCTGTCCTAAGTCAGCAAAGTTTATAATACTGTAGCATCCATTTTTTATAGTTTAAACCCTATTATATTTTTAATTTCTCATTTACCCTTCAATGTCTGGTTGTCTTGAGATTTCAACTTTTTTCAGTTTTGCTTGTTGAGTGTTCATCTCTCTTTGAAAGAGAATTTCGACTCTCTCTCTATATATATATTACAAATATATTCTACAAGAAATTACGCTTAAAAATTCCATTTCAAAGTACATTTTTGAATAAAATTTTATGGCATATGTATTGTTTAGACAAAAATATCTGTCTTCATTGGATTTGAAATTCAAAGCTATTAATTTTTCCTAACAAGGTAACTTTTATTTACTTTAAAAAGTGTTGCATACATTATTTGAAAAATGTAAATATGTGTTTGTCGACATTATTTCTTTATTTTCAAACCGATAAAACCGATAATACACAATCAAGCATGCGAACAATAACTATATACTCATAACATATATGTATAAACATAAAATTTTACTCTTAAGTTATAAAACTGCAGTAGAAACTGGTGAAATAAAAAAAAAGCCTTTTATGAATAGCAATATTTTTTAAATAGAATCACTGAAAATAGCTTTAATCGGGTCAGCTTTCTTCTGGTTATAAAGACATCATAAATGTAATGGGAAATTCCGTTAATTGTAAATTTTTGAACTTTTTTTCCTCTAAGAAAATCAGTAAAAGCTTATTTAAAAGCACAGGTTTTATGTCTAGCATTATTCGTTGATGATAATGGTACAGCAGTCATAAATTTTACGTGAGAAGGGATTAAAATGTTTGGTAATGAACATTTAAACTGCTTGCTTAATTATATTGGAAGCTATATTTTTATGGAAGGCGCAAATTTTTCTGAATTAATTAGTTTTTTTAATTCATATTTTATATCAGTTTTAATTGAATTTCTGATTCAAGTCGAATGAAATTACGAAATAAGAGGCTTTACTTAAACTTTCTTTGCAAGAATATAAGTAAAATGCATATTTTGTTATTGTTAGCAAACTATTTATTTTGTTTCACAAATGGATATTTGATTTCTACTTAACTAAGTTTACAGTGATGAAAGAAATACAATTTGTTTTAATATTTCCTTTCATGCCTCGAGTTATTTTAATGCATAATTAATCGTTACGACTGCATTTTTCATTGTTTTATTTTTATAATTCCTGAACATTTTCCATAAATTATATTTGAACACTTTAAAATTTTTATCTTATGAACATAGTCTACATGTGCATGGTATTTAAAGCATGGAATTTCATAACGATTTTTATATTTTAGACATAAAATTTCTCTAAAAAATATTACTTCTTTAACTATTTTTATATAATAAAAAATTTTACTGAATGAATTTTTCTGAAAGAAAAATGTATTTAAATTTATTTTTTGAATATGCATAATGGTTTAATGGCTTAAGAATTAAATACAGGAAACTTACAAGCTTTTGTAATGTTGGTATATATGTCATAAATATCCCTCTACACAATTTCCGACATAGTATGTAAGCACAAAAGGAAAAAGTATATTTTATAATCTAATGAGAGTTAGAAACCTAAAGAAAAATTTGCAATAAAAATAAACTAATAAATGCTTCGTCATTATATTTAAAAAAATACTTTCGCCTTTTTTATTCCTAGTAACTTTTTATTGCATTAAACTATTCTATATTTCGCAAATAATAAGAATCTTAATGTTTTCATTTTATTTTTTTAATAAAATATTTAACTTTTTCTCATGACAAACAAATCACACAAAGCTTCTGATAAAACTACTGCTTAGATTAACTTAATTAAAATTTCTATAATTGAAGTTATTTATTTAAATTAGGACATTAAATGAATAAAATAAGATATATATTTGGTCCTGGGCTTAAAATAGTTGAATCTAGAATATATCTGGAATAATGTGCTACAGAATGTTTAATGTTTTTCAAACGAAATAATGTGTTATAGAAAAGTTGCACGTGGTATTGCAGCTGTAGCCTAAAACTGCATAATCCCCCCATACCTCCAAAAGACGAAAAAAACATTACTTATTGTACTTAACAACAAAAGCACACTACTTAAATGAAATAAAAGTAAGAATTATATTATTTATTTCTCTTAGTCAAAATCATTGACTGAGGTATGAAAAAAAGAATCAATATTTTCGTATTGCATAATTAATATTTTATGAATAAAATACAAATATTTGAGTTTCGAATAGCTAATCAACTTCCTGCTCATCAATTGCAAGGAAATGTATTAAATAGTAGTACATTTATTTTTTATCAGAAGAGTTATTTGTTTCAAATAAAGCTGGTTCTCTCATTAGGGTGCATTTCACTTGAATATTACGTTTCTATATCATTTTATAATTAGAAAATTTCAGACCCAAAATGTTATTTTAATACGCTATACTTTTATTACTATATATTCAGTGTTAGTGTCAATCATAGGAAAATTATTAAGATAGATTTAACCAGAACGCTATACTGTGCAAAAATTTTTGTCTAATCCTTAAAGATCCCATTTAAAGAAAAAAAAACTATATGTGTGTATATTTTACAAAACATGCTGAGCCTCTAAAAAAGTGGATTAAAAATAAAAACAACTTTTCCGAGCAGAATTCAAATTATGAAACCACAAAAAGAGTGTCTACTGAAAATTGCATTTCTACGGTACTGAAGAAAGATTTGTTGCCTTGAATTTTTACAAAGTTTAAAAAAAATACCTTAAGGAATGTAGTGCAACCTGATATTTCATAAAAAGACTTGATTAATAAAGTCTTGATTTAATAGAATGTTAGAAATAAAAATTGAAACTGTTATCAAACGTATAATTATTATCATTTTTAAATGCTAAGGTAAATGGCACTCAAACTAGTAACTCATAAAGAAGTTACGGTATCAAGGAAATATAAATTCTTGAGTGATGTTTTCAAAAGTTAAAATCACATGTTTAAGAATAGCAGCATTTGCTAAAAACTTTGGAACCAATGTTGATACGAAAATAAATTATGATGAAAAGAAGCTCGTAAAAATTCATACAAAATTGATGATTAAAATTTTAAAAAAAATCTCACGAACGAAGCATGCAAAACAGAAACATTTAAATGTTTTATCCATATTATCAATGAAAATTATCTATTTATTGTGGGAAGAATAGCTTAGAAAAGGTTCTTTATAGAAGAGTAACCTGTCTGGTGTTAATAACGGTCTATATATGATGAAAACAAATTGTTAAATATTTGATTTTGACGATTGTTTATTACATTAATAGAAAAAAAACATCGAAATAATGAAGATTTATTATTATGTAAATGTATTGTAACCATAATACGATTTTTTATCATATGAAAAGGTTTGCCATTTCATAAATTAGCAAAGCATCTGCATCTAAATTCTGCCCTAATGTTATTATTGTATAATGACTGTATATGTGTCTAAGAAAAAGTTACATTTTGCAGGTTTGCATATTTTGTAGATTTAATGCGATGTGATGATCTAATCATATAAATTAATGATGTTAGACGAATTTTGAATTCTTTATTAAAAAAAATCATGCAGTGATTTATTTCAGAAGTTTATTTCAGAAATTATCAAAGTGTAAAACTTAAATTATCATAATCAATTCAATAAATATGTATGTTTTTACAAACTGATAGAGATAATACAAATCTGACGCAATTTATAAGAGCTTGCCCTGTTGTATCTGATTTGTTTTTAATCTGACTATTTCTTTTAGTTTCATTTTACAAAAAGCTCTAAAAATTCAAGTTTCTTAAGCAGTCCTTGCTGAAATGTTCGAAAGAAAAAAGTTAGAATTCAAGTAAATTACGTTTTGTATTTTTTACAAAATGCAGTTGTGAGACATCATTGAGAGCAGAAACTTGCGTTATAAAAACACTACGTGTGTTTGGAGAATATTAGTCCAATTAATTATTTGGAAATTTCATTATTTACATATATTATATTTTCTTCCGAGGATTCGGTTACTTTTTTTTTCAACTCTAACTTAATTTTACGAACATTATATACACAAATAAATAGCTTATAATTTACTTAGAAAAATAAAAAAAATAGAAAACAATACACATTTTTTTTCAATGTACAATATTGTTTCCATATGAACTCTGAACTTGCTGAAGTTTGATAACTTAAAGCAAAGTAGGTCACAACTTAAATTTGTTAAGTAAAAATAATTTTATAAAATACTATGTTTGATCTAAATCCTCGACAAATTTAACGTGCTTTGCCTTATCAACATGGTATGAATTTATTGGAATCGACAGAAACAATGCCAGACACGAGTTGGCAATTATAACCAATAGGAAGAAATGGCCAGTTAACTGAAAAATTTTGCTTTTGCAATGACGACTATTATTCATAATAATTATGTATTAGTAATAAACATTTAGATAATAAAAAGCTAATAAATCCGTTTCATTATGCAGTTCTTTTCCTGTAGTTGACTCTAATCTACATTTTTTTCCACTAGCGAATTAAAAGGCTCCTTTGTCTCACTTGAGAATCTGCATTTCACGGTTCATTTTAAAAAGTGACTGCTTTTATTAACGATCATGGATAACGTTCAAAATGTTCTAGTGACTATTATTGGAATTTTTCTACTCTAGTTCTTCATTTGATTATATCTTACAAACTACAGATTTATACTTCAACTATAGAATTAAAAGCTATCGAAATGATGATTAAGTTAATAACTGTCTGCATGAACTCAATTTCGACACAAACCATTCGATGTTTCATGACTTTAATTTGAGCTGATAGCTGTATTTCTCTCTAGTAATTGTCGAATGATATATAAACTCTTGTTAGAAATAAATGTTTGGAATAGTTCGGTAGGAAATTGCTATGTATATTAAATATATGTATTGTAATTGTAATAAAAATGTGCTTTATGTTTGTAAATACATAAATTAATTCTTCGTAAGTGCTTAAGAAGTAAATAAATAAATAAATAAAAATGAAAAAAAATAATATCTTAAAATAATAACTAAATAAAATATAATAAAAAACTAGAATATTAACAAGGAGTGTTGTTAGCAAAACGATGTATATTGCTTAATACGAAATTGAGCTAAGTTTGCACCATTATATGTGTTTGAAATAACATTTAAATAAATTTAAACAAAACAAGATTTCTTTTTTACACACATATATGTACAAAATTTTATTTCCTTGAAAAATATCTTAATTTATATTTTATTTAGATTTATTTTATTTTATTTTTACTCGAAAAACATACGGAATTTAAATAGATGTATTCCTTTGAATAACAATTCTGATGAAAGAAATTATGTATATTATCATTACGGAAATTCGTTTTGTAATGCTTTCGAAAAAGTATATCAATCCCGCGCTCATCCACTTGAGCAATATTCTTTGAAATCCACAAATAAATTAACTTCTTACATAATAATGAATGAAGTTTTTAGTATATAATAAATAAAATTAATTCTATAAAATGTTAATAAATTGTATAAATTTAAACAAAGAATTAGGAAAGGTATAATATTCCTGTTTATAGACAAAAAAAAAAAATCCCATTGAATTTATACTTTGTTTTGAGGTAATATAGTTATAAAAAATTATGCTTTATCTTATGTATATAACTGTAAATAAAAACTACGCTTATTTTTATATTTAAAATATAATTGAATAGGCAATATAAATTTTGCTAAAGCAATGAAAAAACTTTTTAGTATCACTTTTTTTCAAACAGAGCTTTTTAGAAGGTCTCTTCATTTAAATAATATGCTCATCTTAAAACAAATGTTGCTGTAATTTCAGTAATATTATTTCATCATTAAGATAACGAATATTTTACTTTAAAAATAATTCTTTGTACTTACTTGGTTGTATTATTTTATGTGTGTGTGTGTGAGTCTGTATATTTATTCTATTTTGAAAATATTCCGCTGAAAAGAAAAATGTACGTTGAAAATAAGTTAAAATATCTCATTAATTTTCTTAACGATCACGGTTAGAGTGTTATGTGCATTCAAAAAAGGTCATTGCCATTTATGTTTCCCAAGTTGCATTATTTTGGCTGTTGGAAAACATTATAATAACTACTCTGCACCTTTCATACTTCCCCTAAGAAATCGCGTGCTTTAACAATATGATCTTCTCTTTCAGAAATCCAACAGTATCACGCAATATTTCTTTTATCAAAGGAAAAAAGAAGAAAGTAGAAAATATGTTGGAAATTTTTATCAAATTTCCCAACTTCTTAAATATGAATGATGGTGTTAGATGACAGCACTTTGTGGAAAAAATGGTTATGATGTATTGGCTAAGTTATTGTAAAGTAAGTAAATCTAAGAATTAAAATAAACATGGAAGGATTACTTTTTTGTACTTTTTACAAGTACTGTGTACAAGTTCATAAAATATATAGAAATACATAACTAAAAATGTAGTGTAGAGATCCAAGTATTATTTCAAATGATAAATAAAAAATAATTTACTTAATTTAGTTAATATTTTTGTGACTAAAATATTTTAACAGTTTAAAGCTTCATGGAACATAATTCACTAAATTATAGTTTACCTTTAAAAACTCTAATATTATTTTATTTATTTTAACGGAAGCAATTTTCTGAAATAGCTTAATGTTTCAAAAAAAGTGTACAAGAAAGTCAATTCACACATAAGGAAATTCCTGGTTAAAAACAAACCTTATTAAGAACTGATTCAAGTAATTTAAATGACAATGACGTATTTTATCTTACCTTCAGTGTATCCTGAATGAAAGTAAATGAAAAAAATATAACAGAAGGATAGCTTGATGGGATTAAAAGGAAATATATTCGAATAGATACTTAGACAGTTAGATAGCTTTTTTTAAGGAAAAAAACAACAACATTAACTTTAAACTAAAATGGCAATGATGCATTGTTTTTAAAAAGAAAACACATTTAGTGGATTATCAAAGCGAACAGAGGATAAACAAGTGAAAAATTATAATTGAAGTTTTTGTTTACAGCAATACAACATAAGTATAAAAAATTTAAGTTTGCTAAAATTTATTTATTTAAAAAAAATTGATGCGAAAATAGAAAAACAAAAATATTTAAATGATTTAATGAATATCGTAATTGAGTCTAGTGTAAAAAATATTGCAGCACTATTATTTATTTCTCAATAATATTTCTTATGACGATTCATATAAATCAAGCTTTCAGAAAAATATTTTGGGGAAAAGCTTAAACTAAAATTTATTTTCCGAGGAAACTCATGTTTTATGTTTCTTTTATATGAATTATGTGCTCTGTTTTAATCCATGTTCTATTGCTTGCTTTACGTTTGCTTCTTTTATAATGAAAAATTCAAAGATACTTAAATGCAGTTGGTGTTTTTTTTCCCTTTTTTTAGCATACATGCTTTTATTTTTAATAGCGTTAAGCGTATTTTATTCTTTTTAACCTTCTAATAATAGACTTTATTATACTCTGCAACTAGAACATTTTTGTGAAATTTCAGAAATATTAGTAAACTATTTTTTACAAAAAATGTTTTGTTAAAAGTTTTATAACGCATTTTGTCCAATGATGTAATATATACAGTCAAACCTGTTTTTGTGCGGTCTTTTTTTATGCGATTTCTTTTTCGTGCGATTTTTTTTGTGCAATTTTATTTTTGTGCGACTTTTTATGTGCGATATTTTTTTAAGCGGTGAATGAATTTCAATGGCTTTGGCGCCACTGTAATATTTTCTATCTCTTTACTAGTGGTGTTACGGAGAATGTTAAGGGTCCCCCCTGAAAGTCAGGTTTTGCCTTTAATATTTTATAAATTGGGTAAATACGCATTTAGCGTAAGTCAGGCCTTGGGCCCCTAGAGTCCCGCCCCCCCCCCCCCCTGATGCGGGGGTGTACGTTATGCCACTGAATTTAAACACTTCAAGATGCTCTGTTCATTTGTTATAAACAGTCTCCCGACAATGCGCATTCAGTTGCTTTCTCTCAACGTTCCAGCTGTCCGCGCTTGATTGAAGACGAAACTTTCAATGACAGTGACATTATCAATAATTTGATAAATTATGAAGACTGACAAGAATTCAGATTATTTGTGAGCGGATAAAAATATGCTGGGATCCAGCTTTCCAACAAATTGGAAAAGCGTTTTCTTTAAAAAGATACTAAATAAGTAAGGAGAATAAAATTCCAAAAAGGGCTTCAATCATGTATAGCTGGTTATCGTGACATTTACAAGCAACTGACCACCCGTCCTTAGTCCCAAAAATTTATCACTTACTTTATGTGGCCAAAAAATAAATCAATTAAAATTGCACCTTTAAGTGACGAAAGTGCTTTTGAACTTATTTATTACAGGACTTTGGATTACGATGAGTAGCGATGAATTATGTATGTGCATTTTAAAGACTTTTCCGTATATACAATGAGAAATTATATGTTTTTCAAATGTTTCCATGTGTCATATTTAATTATTTATTTGGTATGGAAGCACTCTTACATAAATTTCGTAAATAATTGACATATTTTATTAATGAAACTTTTTTTATGAGGCCCGTATCCACCGCATAAAAAAAGTTTTTTGTATACTTCCAAGAATTAGTTTGTTATATGTAAGAATTTATGAAATTTTTGAATATTTTTTTGTGCGATTTTTTTTTATGAGATTCCTATCTACAGCACAAAAGCAGGTTCAACTGTATTTTACCCATTTATTAAAAAAAGGCAAATCTTTGATTTATATTTTCTAAGATTTATTTATTCTACTGCAGAAGAGAGTGTTATTTTTCTTTCGTAACTACGAATGAATTCGGTGTACCTCTAACATATGTTGAGATTTTGAAAAGGATGAATTACTACGAAGCGCTTGTTCTTGCACGCAATACGGAGATTTAGTGTCGATGGGTGGGTATTCGAGGTGGTACTTGTAGTTAATCCATACCATAAGGATATATTCTGGAAGTTTTAATGATGGTAATGGAAAAAAAGTGGTACACCGTTTCAAAGGAATTCTTGGAGATTAAAAACTTGAAAGGAGGTGGGATGGGTGAAGTGTTGGTTTCTAGGACATATTTTGATAAATTGTTACAATAGATTTAAAAAAGCAATATTAATTTTAAGCTGATGTAATTTTTATATTCACATTTAAGCAAAAAAGCAAAGAATGATTTAGTTTTGCAAGAAAGTTATTATTACTTTGTCATTATGAAATGTAATAAGTAAAATTTTACTTTATTCATTTTAAATTAAATTAACAAAAAACAAATATCATCATAGTTTTGTTTGCTTCAAACGAATAAGAATTTTGTCTTAAAAAGAACGTTCCAAATAAGAAAAAAAATAATCGTGCAGGAGACAAACACATACGTGTTACGCTGACATTATTTTCAATACATGATACACTTATGTGTATAGAATTTAAAACATTTTTTTTTTTTAGATTTTTAAACTGATTAAAGTGTTCATTTGAAAAATTTCGCAGGAAAAAACAACTTTGTTTGCCTTTTGTTTAAAACAATAATTAAATGGTAGATGTATAAAACTAAAATAATAGTTGCTCAATGGTTGCATAAATTGAATTTAGTGAAAGAATAAGTATTATAAATATAACAGAACGAAAGAAGCATAATATGGAATGTATTATAAACATTTACAGACTAAGACATTTCTTAATGTTATCTCATCTATGTCAAAATGAATCATAGATCTTCTTATAAGGATCTTTAAATAAATGAACACTTTTTTAAAATATGCATCTTTTTTTCCTTTAGTTTAGAAATTTTTTTCCAGTTTCTTTGTTTTATAAAAGTTTTGCAACTTTTCCTTGTGATTTTTGCTCACATTGCAGATGTATATGTTTAACTGTAAGAGCGAAAGTAATACATGCAAAAAGAGACTATATGTTGTACTATTTGCTTTCTGGCATTAGTCTGGTATGTTTTTTCCCCAAAAAAATAACCTAAGAGTTAATAAAATATTCTCTCAAAGTAATTATTTCAATATTTCAATCATATTCTTTTTGTAACAAATATGTACAAATATATTTACAAACAACATGTACAATGATATTTAAAGTTTATAAATAAATAGATAGCATTCAGATGATACATGCATATAACTGTTTTTGAAAAGATTCTATACTTTATTAAAGTTATTCATTCTTTCTTTGTTATCATTTGTGTGGTGTGTGTTGTGGCTAATGCCACCTGTCTGACGTAGTCAGAACGAGGCCCATGAAATTCATCGTGGCAAGGGGCTAGTAGTACGCCTGTTGTTGGCATTAGCCTTGAGCACCATACAGGTGACAGTACGAATTAGCTCGGTGAAATTCCGAGAAAGGGCGATAGATGGCGACACCACCTATCTCCATCTCCACAATTTAGACATGGAATTGAAGGGAAGGGAAATATTCTCTAGTCCATTTCACTCGAGATTCAGCCCACAAGATTTTCGGACCCACTAATATTACAAGCACGTACTCCGTGTGTACTCGGAGGGTATTTGGTCGCATCGAGCATCTAACTCAGACCTTCCGATCTGGAGTCAGTTGATATTTAATATTCCTAGTTAAAATTGGTTTCATTAAATTGAAACCTTGGAATCAAAATTTAAGGAACTAAATAAAATTATAAAAGTATGATCTAGTTATAAGAATGTGCATACATACAGTGCATGTGTTTTAAATAATCTTCGTAATAAATAAATGAAAATGTTATTTAGATACAAGTTAAATACACATTTCCATGTACTTAAAAACAATGTTAATTTAAAATTTTGTAATTTTTTTCGTAGCTTGAGCAAGTGCTCAGAGTATAATAAGTACTTGATTTTTTTTTTACTGTTTCGAAAATAAAACCTAAGAATGGAAATAAACATAACTCAAATGCCTGTCGAAGAGAACTCCAATAACCGCAGGACAAACTTAAAGAAAAAAACATTTATCCAATATGTTACAAAAGCTAATTGGAGTGCCTTAATAGCGCGACACTTGAGCGTGATTTATTTCTTACGGTTGTCATTTGAATGTCGCAAAGCAGTATAATTAACGCACAGGCACTTGAAACTGAGCCAAGAATCTTATAACACCAACAAGCGAAAAAAATAAACACGAAAATGAATGAAAAAAAAGAATTTTTGAAGGAAAATGTTTAGAAAACAGTCATTTCTAATTAAATGATAGACGTTTCGGAAAATTATTGTAACCATACGTGGAAAAAAAGAACGGAAAATATTGGCAAATTGAAATGAAGTCGGGCTTTGAATGAAAAGAGAAAAAAAAAAGTAAAGCTCAAGAACTTCGTTAATTGAATTTCTGCTGTTTTCATCAAAGACAACCATAATTTATTGTTCAACTGCGTGTACATTTCTCCCATTGAAAGTTCGTGGCATATATCGCACAGTGTTGTTTTTCTGTTTTCCATTTACGTTTCCCTTTTTTTCAGTTTCATTTGTTAAATTTAAATAAGAGAAAAATTATTTTAATTGTTAAATTGAGCTGAAATAACAGAACCACATATAAATTAAAATTGTATAAATGTTTTTTTTATAAATGAATTCATTTTAAATGAAAAAGCTACTTTAATTAACTTTTGAAGTGCATTCATTGAAAGAATGATTATTTTCTATGTTTGTACGCGACTATATTTATAAAAAAAGTAAATAAATTCCTGAATAATTCACTGTTCTTTTTTTAACAATTATGCTTATAAATACTTCTGAAAGGAAAATTTGCTTCTATATTTGTTTGCAGTCTGATGAGCACAACTGGAAAAAAAAATAAGAACCAATAAATTTATTTTGATATAGAAATTTAAAACTATTTTATTACACATATTGCTTTTGAATTTCCTCCCCGCTTTTTTATGTTTTTATGAATTAGGTACAATATATGTCATACACTTCTTTTTTTATGAAGCATACTCTAAGTGAAAATTTAAATATTTATTTTTTATTTAAGAAGTATTTTGAAACATGTCACTTAGTTTACGTATATGTATATATATATATATATATATATATATATATATATATATATATATATAGTAAAATAAAATAAAAATGAAGAAGTACTAGAACCTACAGTGATAAAGAAGGAAGAATTTGGAATTCGACAGACACAACAAATGTAGATACAAAAAAAGTCTTTGGACTAAACTTTGGACTTATATGTTTTATTTGGGTAAAATTCTTACTAGGACAACTCAATCCACTTCCAGCATAAGTACTTTGACATATTAGCTATGTTAAATAAAATTTTTACTTGACTTTTGAAATGTGTTTAATATTAATAATTGCAAAATAAGTTCAAAGAAATACAGGTTTAAAAAAATGAACGACACACATTATGGTATCTATTATAAAATTATTTTAAAAATATTTTATTCAAAAATTATTTAATAATTTGGAATGAAATATTTTTTGAAAAAACACCGAAATGCCACTATAATAAAAATTAAAGCAATATGTATTTCATAAGACAATAAGAAAAGTTTCCAAGTTTAAAATTCATTCATTACAAATACCTTAGAAATATGTTAGATTCTAAGGATAGAAAGAAAATTGAAATTCCAAGTATCATATCATGAAGAAAATTGAAATGTTAAAAGGAAGTTTGTTTTCTCAAATTTTCTTTTATTTACAATAATTATTTTGCTAATTTACGTAAATAAATTTTCGCATTGATTTTAACACGTATTTAAGAATGCCATACAAATTTATTTACGTTTCAGCTTACCAGACATCCTTCAAAATAAATTCTTAAAATGTTATATTTATATTCATCACTTAAAACTATTATCAATCTGTTAGAATATATATTTAGTCAGTTGAAAGGAAACTTGACATATTTCAGCATACGAAAACGATGCTTTTTAAATCTTATTTTACAGACCTGCTCTTTTAGATTGATATCATATCCACCAGGAAACAGATCTTGGGGTCTACGAATATCTATACAGTAGAATAAATTTTAAGCTAGCTCCATGCAAAATTCATATGTTCCAAGAATTTATGGATCGTTCTGTCTCGAGGGAATTACAAAGCAGTTTGCGAAGGAATTGGGCGCGAATATTTATGGTTCTCTTTTACGTTAGGGACACTCAATAGAAAGAAATGCAGTTTGTTTCACAAATGTATTGTTTAAGTGAATGCATTTGGGACACTCCCTGAGAGTTTTAGAGAAAAAAAAATTGAGAAATTTTGAACAGGTTACATCTTAAGATATAGTAGTCTACTTAAAATATTTATGGGAACAGTGTTATGGTACCCCCCTACGCATTTACTGAAATTGTCTCTTAAGTTCATATTGATTTGCATGCACACAATGGGTGATAGAAGAAATGTTTTACATTAATCGTTTTTCGAATAATATGAAGGTGACCAATTTTTTTACGATGAAAAGGAAGACAAAAAATTTAAATAACAATTAAAACGTAAATACATGAAACATTTTATTAATTCAAACAAAAATACGCTAATTACGCTTAAGTTTCTTTTAATTATTTACTTAAATGTGTATTTTTACATTAAATGAATTTTTTGTCGATGTACCATTTTCTAATATATCGGAAAGTTCGAAGCAAGAAATATCCTTCACATTGAACTTTGCGGTAAGTGCTACAGCTGAAGTATCAACATTCACACTTGAGTTCCCACTTTTTTCAAAAATCATTACCAAGTGAAAATACTCTTTCAACTGTTACAATAGATCCAGGTAAACTTCAACAAGAATAACTAAATTTTCATATGGAATGTGCTAATTTCTGTTATTAAATATTTCCATCAATCTATTGAAAGGGAGGATACTTTTCGAATAAGGACAGAACGTATGAAAGGAGGACTGTTATTCCTAAAGGAGGACGATTGGTCACCTTAATAACATTGATTAGCTTATAGATTTTAAGATCACATTTCTTTTAAATAAATTAGTATATCTACAGAACATTTGTGCTTTATATTTTCATTAATTTTTTTTGAAAAAAATATAATATGTAAATAAAATTCGATTTGCTGCCAAAGTAAACGTCACTTTTAATTTAACTTTTAATGAATACAGTTTCAAGTTATCATTCGGCTTATCATGATTTATTCTTTGCTTGATAGCAAAACCGTGATAGCGTGATAGCATAACTGTACTACATTCCAGAAGTTTTTTTCTATTCCAAAACGTACAATATGAAAAAAAACTTCAGTTATAAAAACAAATAATATTCTACTCTTATCTTGTTCTTGTAACAAAAATGAGTGTATTTAGAATAATGATAAAACGAAATAGTTACGAACTTAATGGTGTTAGTTTACTAGATATATGTAGGGTCTATTAAAATGATAAATGGTACTTTTGTGATGAATGATTCGTTCCTGTAGTGATATCAAAGTACTTATTCTTTTGCGACTTCCTTTCATTTGTACTAAGAAAAATAGTGAATGAATAATAAATTATCTGAGTAATAAAAAATACTTAAAAATGGCTTTATTCGGATAAAAAATATTTAGAGACACTTTTTTACGTAATCCACATATGGAAAAATTTAAAAGAACAATTATGAAAGCTATTTTATGAAATAATGTAAATATGTGTGCATTCTCACAAAATGAAATTAGACAATATTTAGGCAGATACATTAAAAAAAGGTGGCTCTCACTGATTAGGTCTTACTGTCTCTCTCTAAAAGAATTATAAAGATGTGCGAATAGAATTTAAATAGTACACAATATTTACTATATTAAGAAAGCAATTGATATGGAAATTAAAATAATTCGATATTGCTAAGACAAAGAAAATGTACTTTATGAATACATATTTTCAGCTGACATTCTGGAATAATTTTGATTAAGGTCATTGATTATTCTGTTTAGCATACAAAATAACTTTTCAACATATATTGATTCTTAGAAAGTAAATATTTTTCTAAATGTGAAAATGCTAGTCTTAACATAATTTAATCATAATTTTTGACATTGTTAAAATTACAAAAGGATGATATTCAATATTTAATTTTTCTGCTGTTTCTAAGAAAGTTTAGTATTACTGTGTTGTTAGAAAATGGTGCGAATTTTTTATATAAAAGAGCATAACGTAATGGTCTAATGTAGGGGTATCTATTGAAAAGAATGTTGGATATGTAAGGGTAATTAAAAAAATGAAATTTACAATAATAATATCTAACGCCTATTAAAATGGATACTGAACATTAATGTACTTTTTCTGAATACTTTCTAGAAAATTATGAAATTTATCATTTTTTCCTTATTTATTGTTTTATCTTAAGAAATAGCTATCCAAAATTTTACGTTAAATTGGACTTGGTCCATGTTGAAATTCAGTGATTATAATTACTTCCTGATGTGTTTACAGTGTTGTTTTTAAGCTATTTTTCAATTACAGTTAATTTTCTTTTCTTGAATATCATTCCTAATCATATTATTTCGAAGGAATTTTAAGTATGCATTTTTTTCTTTATTTGTATATTTCGAAATAATCAGAATTAATTTAATTTTTTTATCACTAGCTAAATAAAGAAAATATTAAATTAAGTTTTGAAGGAATAAATTTTAAATGACAGACACACACACATACATTGAAAAATTCTTATTATTTTCAATTTTTTTTTCTTCTTATAAACATCAGGACATTTCTTGAACATGATATTTTTCCATACATGGTGTTCATTCCAGTTTAAAAATCTACACAGAATATTGTTTAAACAATTATAGTATTATTTACCAAATGTATAAGTTTACTAGTTTTATGGAATTTTATCCTTGTGTGTGAGCAATGGTTTTTTTAAAGAAGATAATATCCTTAAAATAAAATAAAAAAGCCACTCAGCTCTGGATTCCATTAGCTCAAAGGGAATCAGGTCGATTCAATTGAAAAGTGTCAAATGTGATAGAAGATTCCAAACATAGATTGCACAACTATTAGTAACTGATAATTCGAATGAGCGAATAAAAGATCGAAAAAATAGATAGCAGAGTGTATGACACTGTTGTTTTTGTGTAGTATTAAGTAATGAATTAAATTCGAATATTTCCTTCGATAGTGTCACTTAAAATTCTAGGTGTTCAAAATGAAGAAAAATCGGCTATTTAACAGAATTCTTCGAAAAATAATACTGTGCAAAAACCTTAACTAATTTTTTGAAAGATTTTTTCATGTTTGAATTTAAACATACATTAACAGAAGTCCTAGATGGAAATAGAGAAGGGATTCTTATCATTACTCTTTTGTGTAATTAATATTCTTTCGTAATTTTGTATTGTAATTTTAGCAAAGAATTAATCAAGTTTATTTTCATTTTAAAAACTGAAAATTTTTAGTTAATTTAAATGTATGAAATAATTTTTGCTTTAGTTTATGTATTTCATTTCCTCCATTAAAACATGCATAGATTCAAATAGAAGGGTGCAATTCTTTAAATACCAAACTTAACTTAAGCTTTCTGTGATAATAAAATCGGCATCATATTTGTACTATTATCTTTAAGTTCTAATAGTAATATCTTTAAGTTCTAATAGTAATATCTTTAAGTTTTAATAGTTAATGCATTTTATCTGAATTTATTTAAATCATAATAATGATTAATTTAATAGAATCATATTGCTCTTTACTAATAGTAGAGGAGATATATTTTTCGATAGGTTGAACAGTTTTAGAGGTCTATATAACATTATAAAAAGGGAATGTGAAATAGATATTAAAATGGACATTATTCTTTCAATATAATTTTTTTTTGTTAGAAATAATTTTGAACGTATGGAATTAAATGTGCATTTGATGCAATTTCATTAAAGAAAAAATCAATTATAAATTGAAACGTTTGAATTATAAATTGAACTATAAATTGAAACAGAGGAATCTCCCTACCACATAAAATAAATGCATACAAACGCATGCGTATGTGTGCATCTGTGTGTATGTAGGTATGCTTGTATGTCAGAAGAGATGAAAAAAATAGATTTCATAAGAAATGTGAAATAAATATGTAAGTAGGGAAATATTTTGGACTTGTTGATAAAAATCGAAATGCATATCGAAAAAAAAAATGAAAATTGTACTAAGTATTAAAAAAAATTTCTTGTACGGAAAATTCATTTTAATAATATATTATTATGATTAAAAGCATTCTAATGAAAATTCAATTGCTAATTAAGTTTTTATCTCTATAAATTGCTTTAATATGCAGAAATGAACTGGGGGAAATCTTTTGTCTATATACACTAAGAATTAGGGGGGAAATATGATTTTATATATAAACTGCGAATAAGGAAATGTTTTTGTGATTGATGTATGTTGTATAGGTTAGAGAAAAAAAAAACAAGAATTAAACAATTATTATTGACAATATTTTTCATTCAAGAAATAATGCCTAATTTGGGCATATTGTTCACACAAACATAGCTCCATTCTAGGATAAAACGGAGATTTCATTAGGGATATGCTTTCCTTGACTCAGAGCAAAGTTGTACAGCTAAGAAGTATGTAATCATAAGGTTATTAAAAAGATTTCGGGATTTTCTCTACCTCT
Source organism: Trichonephila inaurata madagascariensis (assembly GCA_019973955.1). NCBI lineage: Eukaryota > Metazoa > Arthropoda > Arachnida > Araneae > Nephilidae > Trichonephila > Trichonephila inaurata. The sequence goes on from BMAV01014834.1 coordinate 315,075, forward strand.
GCCACAAAAAAAACTTTGTGACTGCAGTGTGTTTTCTGTGGGAGGTAAGATGTATCCCACAATATGTTAAACATGTTCTGTTGGATTCAGAACTAGAGAACTGAAGAATATGTTCTTGAATCTACTTGAAAGATTTCTTCTACGGAAAATATATTGTTCACTAGCTTAAAACTATGCATCGTGGCATTATTGGTTATGGTAATGTAGCGTAGAGCATCAAAATAAGTCAAAAGATCGTATCATTCAATCGCTGAGCCATTAGTGGTACAACTTTATGAATCTAAAAGTTGGTCAAACCATTTAAAGAATTATCGAACTGAACAATCACTCTATCATCCAGAAATCATATATTTTCATACACAAATGCAGTTTTATTGTATATACAAGATTCCCTTCTGATAAGTGTCTCCATATTATCCGGTTATACATTAAACCAATATTCGTTTGGGAGCACGTTGATCCAATCATCTCATCCGTATCTAAAATTTACAAGTGCCCACCTCCTAGGTATGTGAAAAAACAAAACCTACATGCAGAATCGGTTTTAAGGTATCCGACTACGTTCGGAACTATGATTTTACAAAAGCGTAGAAATGGATAATATTTATGATATTTAGTGTCACTTAGATAAGAAAACGTATATAAAGTTGTTTTAAGAAAATTATTACAATAAAAAATTATTTAAGTATAATATTTTGACCAAAAATGAACATAGGATGACCCATTTTCAAAATATTCTCCTTTTATAGAAAATGCTTCTATTATAATAATATTCTGCCTGTATATAGCTCAGAATTCAGTATATAGGCTCAACTAGAATTTTTGAAATATATATCTTACACGTGGATTTATCCATATTTTACTACAACAGAGAAAATAAATTTAAAGAAAAAAAACCGCCGATAATTATTTCAATGGGTGTTAACTCTGAAAATAATGTGAATTTTTAAAAAATCCTAGTTCAGGAGATCCTCTCTGGAGATGTCTTTACTTTATATAAGCACACACACACACAAAATATTATTATTGTAGAAGCATTTTTTTATAAAAGGAGAACGTTTTGACATAAAGGTTATGCTAAGTTTATTTTTTGCCAAAATATTGTATTGAAATAATTTTTTTTTTATCATAATGTCCTTAAAACAATTTTATACATGTATTCTAATCTAAGTGACACTAAATCATGAAAAGTATCCATTTATGCGCTTTTTTAAAATCCCGGTTCCGAACGTAGGTTGGATACCTTAATGAGTTTGATTCAAAACACTGGTACCAGTAGCTCTCTGAATGTTATTCTTCCCAGAGTGCAGTTTCTTCTGACATTCAGTGTTGAAAACTTATCATCAATCTGTGTAAATAGAAGCGTCATTTGTCTCGATTTTTGACGGCAGATTCGGTTTCCTAAAAGAAATTCAAAATTCAAGAAAAGATACTTAATAAAAATCCTTACACTTTCACTACAAAATATCACGTTTAACAAGTGTCTGAATGACCGATGGCCTCAGTGGCTACCAATTCAGCTAAGTAGTCATAGAGCTGACACATTGGTGTGTAGTGTTACAAAATATTCATCATACATCAAACCAAGAGAAGAAATGTTTCCTGTTGCCTTTGACTTAATAAACTAACGACGTAGTTTTCTATATGCCACGGATAAATCTACATATTTTTGCTAATATTTTTTTCAACATATTTTTTTTAATTTTGTAAAAAAAATCAATTTTATGGTCGTTTTATACCGGCTTTATAAAATTCTCTAATTGTTTTAAGCAGTGTGTTTTTTTAATTAACTGTGTTTAAAAAGATGAAGTTAAAAAATTAAGTAGATTATTCATTTAAGGGAATTAAATATTAAATAATCAAAAAATATATTTCATTTCTTTTTTGTAGTTTTATTTTTATTTCAATTCTGTTTTCTTGATTTAAGTATTGCCTTTGAATATAAAAGAACTAGAAATTTGAAGAAGTGAATTGACAAATGTAATCAAACACATTTTTAGATCTTGCTTCATTTGTAGTGTTGTCAGCAAGAGATGTAGAGAGATTTTCAGATATATTTTTATCAAGAAACATTCAATTTTATATAGATGTAAAATTAACTGTAGCGTTTAATGTTTCAAGACAGTTATTAAGATATGGTATAGCAATTAATAAGAGATTAGATATCAATTTCATTTTTTTTCCTTTCGCAAAAAGCTTTCCTTTCTTTCTGTGAATTATATATAAAGGAGGTAGTGATGCTGAAAATCGTGTTTTAAATATAATAGAAACTATTTTTTACTAAACAAATTAAATTTAAATGGATATTATTTTAAATTAAAAAAAAATTAAATTTTATCTTGGATATCCACATTTTATATTTTTCTACCAAAATTAAGTGAATCCCTGTAAAATTTCTAAAATTGTTTCAAAACTTAAAAATAGCTATCCTTATAAAATCCTTAAAAATATACAAAAAATATAAGATAAATAAACTACATTAAAATTTTAATAAATACATCGTGAATAGGATTTTGAATTTTCTCAGAATAAAAAAAAAATACTTAAAACTTTTGAGCGTTATAAGTAAAAGTTCATCTGAAATGATTTTGTATAACAGAAACAGTACAGAAAATAATTAATAAAAATATCTAAAGCTTAAAAAAAAGAGTTGAAGAGTCCTATTGATTTACTCTGAAATACTTCTCTTTAAATCCTAAGACTTAGTAGATATAAAATTTAGAAGATATATTATGCATTTTCAAAAATTGAGTTTAATGTTTCCTTAGGCTATAGATGAACATTTCAAAGCTTCAGGGCTTAATTATCAGTGCTAATTCAGCTTCACCTTCAGTTATTTTCAAACATTTAGAAAAAAAAAATAATAAATGTATATTTCTGATTTAGAATAATGCTTTAAATACAGTTTTTGATAAACAAATCCTACATTAATCAGTTTTGCCATAAACTACGTAAAATGTCTCCATATCACGATATATTGCGTGTGTGTATGTCTTAGAAATACTTTATGATTATTCTCTTTCTTTAATGTAAGTGCATTTAAATTACGTTTGAAAAATGATAGCTATTCTTCCTCATCAGGAATATCTAATACATACTCCTGCATTAATATCACTTCCTTAATTATCAACAATAGTTTCTATTCATTATGCTTATTATTCAGTAGGGGGTGTTTTATCTAACAATGACATAATTGCAAAACAACAATTATATGAGTTTATATATGTATGTATAAAATCATAAATAACATAACTGAAATTAAATGAGGTATAGCATATTTTAAGTAGTTCGATTATATTTTTGATTTTAATGAAATAATACAGCTATGTATCTATAGTTTTAATATGTTAATAACAATACTACATATCTACAATATTTAGTACATTTATGAACTAACCAGTTGCTGAATCTATTTTAACTTTAATGCTTAAGGATATTTTTCTAATTAAATGAAGCCTTGTTTACCTCTCAATTAAAATAATAAATTAAAAAAACTATTAAAAATTAAAGAAATTAAAAAATTCCATTAAAACTTTAAGCAAAACAATTATTATTTGCTATTAAATGTTTCAAATATCATTAAATACATTCATTAAAATATTAATTAAAATATGATCATTGATTGAAATTTATTGATTAACAGCTGATATTAAAATCTTACAGAAAATACATGCCTTAAAAAGGTCTATTCTGTACACAAGAACTGCTTAAAGCAGTTTTTTTTCGAAGTATGAAAAAATAAAGCAGATGTTCTCACAAATTATTTATTTATTTAATATTATAATTATATATATTGATGTACAATCGATTACATAATTCTCTAATACAGGTAAATGCATAAATACCTATATATTTGTGTATAATTCCCTATGCATTATTATTATTTTTTCTACTAAACAATCAATCATGAATAAATATATATCATCATTTTCATGTTTTCAAATAAACAAGAACCTTATCATGGAATTCTATTGAATAAAAAACTAGTTACGTTTTTTTAAGTACAAAAGAAGAACTGAACATGAGGAAATGTAAGATTTTTCAACAAAATATTCCATAGAGACATAAGATGATGAAACATCTATCGTACTAAAACCTATTTCTTTTACGTTACTTCTTTTCCCATTTTTATTTTTACGTATTTCAAAATAACACGTTATGTATGTGTTTTCAGTATTTTCTGAAAGATCATTATTATTTGAGTAAAAACATCAATCTTTTAATATTTAAGGCTCAAAATATCAGATCTCATCTTTGTTTACTTATCTCTTATTTGGTTTCTAATACGGGCACCACTTATTTAATAATAGATGACTACATCAGTAGAAAATAAGCCATCCTAGGTATTTTTTCTTTAAGATTTCGTCTTCATAATTGAACCATTTTTAAAAGAACGACCTTAAAGATTAAAAAAAAATTAATACCGATTTTTTTTTAAAATTTTGCTCAAGTCTTCTTTAATTCTCAAGTTAGGAAAAAGGAAATTAAAAAAAAAAACTTTCCTTATTGAAAGTGAAAGGTGAATTGAAGGTGAAATGTTAACATATTTTTACAATACTTAGTTCATATTTAATCCAAAGATTGTCATTAGCATCCATGGATGACACAAAAACTTTTTGACAACAGTTTTTTTTTCTTTTTTTTTGAGAAATAAATGCTTAATGAAAAACATTCTTCAAGATTTCAAAAAAGAGTTTTGGAATTTTCATTATTTTGAAAAAAAAGGAAGTTCTTGTCTTAATTTGAAAAAATGTTAACGCTTATTTCATGATAAAACTTAAATGAATCAAAATAAGAAAGGGATTTCTTAAAATTTAGAAACATAGTTCTCTTAAAAATACTTTAAATGTATTTGTAAGATTAATTTTATAACATTTTTAATTAAAATTTTTCATTACGATTCTTATCAAATCACTTATTTAAATCAGAATATTAAAAACATAATACGTCTTTTTTCATGGTATTAAATATAACTAAAATTATAAAACTAATCTTAAAGTATTTTCTGAAAGCACAAAATAGATAATATAATCTTAAAAAAATCCTTTAGTTTTATAATTAAGTATAAACCAAATATTAGAAAGCTATTTAAAATGTATTTAATAGAAACAAAAACGTGCATATGAATAAAAAAATATTAACTTTTCTTCAATGAAACTGGTACAAATTAATTCAAGTATTTAATTCTCTTAAAAATCGCAGCCATATTTATGTGTATTTCATTAACTAACCTTGGACTGATTAGATTGCGTTGTTTGTTATAAGAATTTCCCTTTTGTGAAAGATTCGTGATGTATACAAAATACACAAGCCTATTTAAGAAGGATTGTAATCAAAGTGTGCCCAAGAGAACTACTGAATTTAACCCTCCAAGCGATCTGCACGTAAAATCCCGTCATTCCAGAGATGCTTTTTTCTGCCTTCAAGCAAGATTCCCAAAAGCGGCCGAGCCTTATTCTTAAAAATACGGCTCCACCGCATTTTAGAATCCCACCTGAAGGCAAAAAAATACGTGCGGTGCATTTTCGAAGCATCTCCAGAATGGCAAGACTTTAAGTGCAGATCACTTAGAGGTTTAAGGGTAATAGATT
>BMAV01014835.1:1215-14205 GCA_019973955.1 Trichonephila inaurata madagascariensis
TAAGTTCATATTTCGATTAAAAATTTGAGGCTTTCAGTTTTGGAGAAAATTAACCGCTTTTAAATTTTTTTTTTTAAAAAATATTTATTTCTTTAGGAGAATTACTTTGTGCACACCCCCACCCCTCCGCCCGGGCGCCCCCAACATTTGCATTCAGAACTGTTCGCATTAAATTATGGCGTGTCGCAATGGTACAAAATATTTAGTACTATAATCTCATAAATGAGCTTAGAAATGTTTTTTTAATACGTTTGAGTTCATTCTCGTATTTTCCATAGGAGTTTAATTTTAACAATTTTGAGTAATTTTAGATTGGATACTGGTCTTCGCACTATTAAACCGTTTCTTAAAAAGTATAGATAGATTTATCCTGAAGACAGATGATTCTCGAGTAGGTATTCATTATATAAAGAAAATTCGATTTTGTTGAATTTAGTCTTTTTTCGAAATGCAATCTTGATTTTGAGAATCCTTTTAAAAGTAAAGAAGTTTGATTATAAAGTTTCATCTTATTCTGTTATTTCAATTAGTATTCTATTTTGTTCTTCCGTCGATTCCAGTTTATGCAACTTTAATGAAAATTTCTTTCCTGGAGTTATTTTTTCCAATATAAAGTGAAGTATAATTTCTAGAGTTTCATATTGTTACATAGATCCGGGTTCGTGGATTTTATGCAAAACAATCACAAAGAAAATAAACAATTATTTAAGAGCGATGCGAATTTTTATTAACAAAAATCAAATCCTTTAAATACAGGATTCAGCAACAATATTCACAGAGTAAATCTCCGAAGGTCTGCACACCTTCAAAAGCACTCAAACACAATTGTCAGTGTTTAAAAATACACGTATGTAAAAGATTATTCACAAGCACAGCCAAATCAAAATCGCTAGTCAAAACAATCGTCACTATTCGCTGGTTAAAATCAGACTGACTGGTTCTGGCAGGCACTCCTATTTATAGGCGAAGCAGAAACTTCCAGAAATATAACCGCTCGTGTCATCGAGCGTGACGTTAATGGAGATATCCACTACTTTCTAGAAGAATCCAGAGGGTTCCAAACTCGCCAACATGGTCACCAATGACGCCAAAATGGTCGCCAAATTGGCTCTACCGCCAAGATTTCGCCAAGTTCTCATTGAATCGCCATTATAACGTAAGGAGCGTCATTGCTTGTGTATAGTACAATTTTAACATGAAATAAATATAACATAGAGTAATATAAATGCATGAAACACCCAAATACAAATTATTTACACTATTTACACAAAATTAGTAACAATATATAATAGTGTTCTTAGACTCAGTCTTCACAACAATAAAATCAGTGACATCTCAAAATGTAAGAAATACAATTTTACCTTGCAGATAAAAAAATTAATCTATACTTATCAATTGTGCATCAATATATAGAAATTTAAAATCAAGGAAAAGAAATTACGAACGATATCAGCTTTATATTCTTTTTGGTTTGCATGCGTGATTTTGATCGCACTGAAAAGGAACGCAAAAGCCAGAGGCATAGCAACCGCCATATCAGCCGTATCAAAGATACGGGGCCTCCAAGCTACAGGGGCTTCAAAATGCGAAGGCAAAAATCGCAAAATGTTAAGGAGCCCCAAGAGAGTGCTCCTAAGGAATTTTGATACAGGGTCCGCACACAACCAGCTACGCCAGCGACGAGAGCTTTTTTTTTTTATTAAGAACATCTAGAAATCATCGTGGCCGTGGGTAGCCTAGTGGTTAGAGCTCCGGACCGGAAGGCCTGGGTTCGATCCCCGTACCGCGAAATACCCTCCGAGTACACGCGGGGCACGTGCTCGTTAAATCAGTGGGTCCAAAAGTCTTGTGGGCTGATTCACGAGTGCAGGAAACTGGAGAAAAGTTTCCCTCCAATTCAGTTCCATGCCTAAATTGTGGAGGTGGAGATAGGTGGTGTCGCCATCTATCGTTCCTTCGGGAAGGCCTCTGACCACCCCCAGAGTGTTCTCCCTCTAAATTGGGGTGGAATCGGGCCAAATCGTACTGTCACCTGTATGGTGCTCAAAGCTACGGCTAATGACAGGCGTCACTTAGCCCTTTGCCATGATGAATTTCATGGGCCTTGATCTGGCCTTTGCTGATCAGGTGGCATTAGTAACAACAACAGAAATCACCATGCACCACAAAATATTTCACATGGGCTTGCAGAAGTAAGCATGAAGCACACATTACAAAGGAAAGAAGGAATTTAAAGTCATGAAAGATTACAATACAAACATTCATGCCCTCTCCGGGATTCGAACCCAGGCCCTACGGCACCGCAGTCAGCGTCACTAACTACTATACTGGATGGGCGACGACGAAAGCTAATGGCGATGAACCTCGATCTCCTTATTTTAATCCATGATCAAGTGACGAGGATGACACCTGAGCCCCTTCTCGCATAACTTTCATGCCACAATTTGAGTCAAGAAATATTTAATGTGCATTAGTCCCTGCATACGGCGGGCCTTCATTGACATTTGGTTTCATACCCGCAACTCTCAACAACATCGGACAAAGGTTCGTGACCATACCAACTCGGCAAATGTGGCCAGGAAAATATGGAAAAACATAGATGAAATTATTAGTTTCAGAAAAAATACATACAAAAAAAATAAAATAAATCTTTGAATATATATATAGATCGATACATGTATGTATGTATTTGTAATATAGCAGAAACTCAAGATTTTTTTTATTAGTTTCCTTACTTTTCAGATGGAAAATAATCGTGTGGTGGCAGCATGGAATCTATTTGCATCTCAAGAACGCGATAGACGGGAAGGAAAATAACCGATGGCAGAGATATCGGTATGTGTGGGAGGAGAACGCATTTCCATTTCGAATGTTTCTGTGTAAGGCAAACATACAAAAAAAAATTTCCCCAAATCTTCTTTTAAGTTAATTTTTAGTTTCATTTAGTAGGTGGTAATCGTTCCTGCGGTGGCGTTGAGTTGAGTTGAGTTTGGTGTTTTATGGCGCAAGAAATACTGCGCCAAACATTCATAGGTATGTGGTCTGGACGGGAAAAGAAGAAATTGGATGACAAGATGGAGGGTCGAAAATAGAGAAGGATCACTAAGGTACCCCGGGGTTGTGACACCCGTGTTTACCAAAGATAGTAAACCCCTTGGTAAAAGGAAAAGATCACTAGGGTACCTCGGGATTGTGACACCCGTACCCACCTAAAGAAGATGAGCCCCATGAGGGATTTCCTGTGGTGGCAGCTTGGGGTCTATTTGCATTTCAAAAACACAATAGGCAAGGATGAAAGTTCATTCAAGTAGAAGAAGGCTGGGATATATATATATATATTAGCAACAAATTGTTCTTCTTGGTTAAAATATACAAAAAGTTCAACAAATTTGCGTCTTTTTTGTAATACATAATTTGACGAGCAAAAATACATTAATTTAAGAGCTTGATAGGATTTGAATTAGGAACCCATTTACACACACTCAGAAAGAATTTTTTTTCTAATTCTAAAATTGCATCATACGGTTATGGGACTTTTTAAAGTTTATTTTCTTTGTATAAAAAAATTAAAATTTTTATAATAGTAAGTAAAATAAGAAACTTATTCACCGTAATAGTATAGAAGACAGCTACTTTCCGTATATTTTACAATAGAAAAAACTGAATTGATCCAAAATAAACGTCTGTGATACAACAAAAGTTGTTCCTGTTTTTATGATAGTGTGAAATAGGATTATAAACAACACCAGCGTTGAAATAATTTTTTTTTCTATTCGAATAAGTGTGCTAACTTTGACCTTCATTTATTAACAAAAGGCAACATACCTTAACATATTCCACTGAGTCTTAGTTGCGTCGTGATCTTATAGTGTTGTTGTTATCACATATGACCTACAATAACCTTAGATCGAGGACAACGAAATTCATTGTGATAAGGGAGGGGCTGGATTAAGTCTGTCGTTTGGCTGTAGCTTTGAACACTGGTGACAGCACAAGCTTTCACTCCGTTCCACCTCAATTTTGAATGAGAAGGCCATGAGAATGATTTAAGGATTTCTCTCCTATCTTCTCCTTCCACCACCCTCTCGAGAGGAGTTTCAGCTAGCCGAATACTCAGCCCATGCCATAAAAGCACTATACATTTACAAACATTCATGCCTTCTCCGAGATTCGAGTCCGGGGCGTTCGGCACAGCGGTCATCATCACTAACCGTTATCCTGTCTTATAGTGGCGAGATCTATCAACGGAGTAATGTTTAGTTCAGCGTTTCTCAAATTGTGGGGCGTGTCCCCTAGGGGGGGCGAGCATATTGAAAAGTCGAAAATAAAAGATTATTTTAAAAAATTATTAATTTACTGAAAGTAAACAAATAATACACATTCTGACGTAATAAAAGTGAGTGTACTATGTTACTACCTCTGAGTGTACGATGTTACGTAAATACCCAATTTTTGTTCTACATGGTTTTGAAATATACAATAAAAAATTATTCTTATATTTTTTACAATGCTTAGTTACTCTAACACGGTTTAGTATCGCTGACTTACACACAAAAAATCAAATGTTGTCGTATAAATTTATTTTTGGTTTTGATTTCAGAGTGGACTTGGAGTAATTTATTATTTTCTCAAGCACTGCCCCTAACGTACAACGTGAGATAAAACTACTAAGAGATTTCAATAGCTATTTTAACTGAGTAGAAAGAATTATATGAAGAGATTTTTTTCAAATGCAAAACAGAGAAAAAAATAAATAACAGATTATATCCGAGAAAAATACCTAAATCACAAAATATTTCAGAAAGAAATTTATTTTTTTAAATGTCATTACCGAATAGAAATCTCCATTGAATTCAAGTATTATTAATGTGGTATATTTTTGGAGCGAGGAGAGTGACTTAAATTTATTTCACTGCAAATATATTTTCATTTTCAAAATAAATAGCCATAAATAACTAAGGTATCCGACTACTTGCGACAACCTTTTTTTTTTTTAAATGGAGATGCAAAGATTTCTTTCTTTCTTTCGTTTTTGTTTTTTTTTTTGTTGTTGTTGTAGTTTTTAGATTTATTTAGTACATTTTAAGGAAAAAAAAGCTAAAGTTAAGAAAAGAAAAATAAATTATTACTACTAAAATGGTAAAAATTGACAAAAAATTACAAAACGGTGTACTCTGTACAAATAGTAACTAAACTCTGTGCAAATAGTAAATGAACAAATTATTAATTTTTCAATTATTATGAATTACTTTGCTATTTCTTTTTGAAATGACCTTCAGGATAAGATATATTTTAATTTTTACAAACACTAGACCACTTTATCTTAATTAGTGATTATATTCACATAAAGAACTGAAACTTTTGTAATAAAACAGTAATTGTGATAAATCTGAAGGTTAAAACTCCTCTACTGTTATACAGAACATACACAAAAAATTCAGCAAATTATTTAAAAATTTTTTTTGAGCAATCGCTGTCCGCGTTTGAGCTTTTCGAAAAAAAAAAAAAACACATTTCGAGTAAAACGCATTTTAAAGTTTGACAAAGTTATGGCATCCGCTTTTACTAAAACACTTGTATTTTTTGTTCTAGTGATTGGAAAATAAAACACTTGGTATTTTTATAAAGCTAATAAAATGGCCTATAAAATAAAGTCATAAAAAAAATTTGTCAATTTTTTCAAAAAGTCATGATTCTAGGGTAGTCGAATACACAATACTATTTCTTGTAAATTTAGTTTAAAGTTTTTATTCTTTTTTAAATTATGTGTGTCTCTGTATGTGTATCCATATATCTATCTATAGATAGATAGATATAGATAAAAGATAGAGAAAATATATACGAGAGGCAGTTAAAAATATGAAGAAATAATCAATGAAATCAAAAATTTAACACACAGATAGTGATTTTATAAAATATTTCTTTTGCTACTAATAGACCTTTTTATTTCAGGCTTCGAACTTTCAGTTAATTCACTGGATCTGGCAATGGCTGATTTATTCTTCTTAGCTTCGAGCAGTGATCTAAGCCTTTTTGTATGCTTTCATTGGTAAGTTATATATATTTTTTATTAATAATAAATTCAGAACATATCGCTCTATTATATTCCACAGGATTTAATTCCGTAATATACACAGAAGGGAGAGGTTGGATAGCCATAATACAAGTTCTAATTCCACGAAGTTTGCATGTTTCTATATCTATATATATGTCGCAGGGAGATCATCAAATTAGGGATTTCATCAAATCCCTAAGGGAGATTATCAATTCACGTAAGATGTTGAAATAATGTCTCTTTGAGGTTATTTCCCTGATGTAAGTTTGTGATTTGATCAAATCCCCGAACTGTTTCAGTGAAATGATGAAATAATATTGTCAAGAGTTTAAAAGTGTTTATTTAGCAAATATGGTGCATTATTAAAAGTAGAGTAATTAATACAACAATAACCATTGAAATACAAATTATTTATCGGAAATTAATTAACAAAATAATTAGATAAAAAAGCTGTTTTTTTTTATAAAAAAAAATGATATTTGTAGAATTTCAAACATTTTTTTTAAAAAAAATTATACATTAATGTAGTACTTCAGAAACATCCTGCTTTATTTGTATTACCCTCTTTTTAGTTATTATTTCTCTTTTTAAAATAGCTTTATTTATTTTTAAAAAGCTTTTTTTACCTATAGAGAGGGCGTGGTCGAATTCCCTAATTTGTTTGTTTACATTTTTCAACTGAAGTCTTATTCAGTTTCTAATTTTCAGGCATACAAAAGCGAAATATCAATTGAAAGATAATAATACAAAGAATATAACTAAATAAAACTAAAAAATGATATATTTAGGCCAAAATGTTTTGGTGCATCACGTCAGAGCTGCCTGGCACGGACGAGGAGAAAGGGGGGAGGTAAAATGGGAGTGGGGTAACAAGCGGAAACAGAGCTCTCTACAAATACTGACTTGTTCATTTCATCATTTCACTAAAACAGATCGGGGATTTGATCAAATCACTTACTTACATCAGGGAAATGATATCAAAGAGAGGTTATTTTAACACACATCTTGCATGAATTGATCATCTCCCTTAGGGATTTGATGAAAGCCCTAATTTCATACTTTTTCCTACAACATATAGATATATGGTTGGATCTCATGTAATTAACTATTGATCATTTGGCAGAGAGTAGAAGTGAGGGTAGAAGATTTTGGATGGATGAGGAATCATTTTGTTGAATGGTAAACTAGTTTAACACATTTAAACACATACATAAACAAAAACATGGACGACACTTATTTACAGCACAAACATAGAATACAAAGTAAACAAAAACGACACTTGCATTGCATTACGAGGACAAGAAGCGGTCAGAAATTTTCCAGAGTACCTCGTGCTTTTATATGAAGCGGAAACTGGAAGTTCCAAAACTGATATGAGTAGACGGACCTTGTGATTGGTGGAAAAACATTGTACGATGAGATCTTACTTTAACTACGATGAGCTGTTAATTTTTCAGAGATACAGTCACGATTAAATACTTTAGGCGGGCAAGCTAGTTAATTATTTACGCTCGAGTCCTGAAAGTTCAGGACTATTACAAATTAAGTGATTCGAAATGAAATTAAAAAGAATTATTAAATTCGCATATATATATAAGTGTGTGTGTGTGCCTGTGTGTGTGCATTTTATGTATTTATGCACAACGTATATCGTTAACAAAATGATGGGCAAAGAGAATGAATGATATTTCATAGCTACCACTCAGCTTCTACTGCATCTTTCTAAGAACGTTTGCTATATGCCGATGTTTGTTACAGTATTTAACTGTTTGTGAGAACTTTAACCATTGAAAGTTTCCATTTCTAATCATCCACACCCTCTCCCCCCTCCAAATAACTCTTGGTAAGAGAACAAAGAAGATTACCCAGGAATATATATTTATAAAAATAACTAGAACTAATATTTTTATGGAACTGCAGCAGATTTTCTGCTTTTGAAATTTAATCCCTAACAAATTCATTTCCTCCATATTTAGTGCCATGTGGATCCACCATCTAATCCGACTGTTGGATTTCTCTTTTCTCCTTCCTGCTCATCAACAGTATGAGCATTTTTAGAGAAGTATTCCTTTAAATAATTAGAGTAGGAGGCGAGTACTTATCAGTGATCCTCCCTTCTGCACCCAACAGTGTTGCAACATTTGCTACAACTTAGATTAGGGTCGGCTTGTCAAAACAGGATTATTTTGTTGCTATTTTCAACGCAAATACGAGACAAAATGTGGTTTTCGTGACGAATATGTCAGTCTAAATTTGAATGCTTTATATGGTTCCAACTAATCTGTCCTGCGGTTGGATTTAATGGTGTGTGGTGTTCCCACTGATAATTGTGTTTCTGGAGACATATATAAATAAAAATAGTCTTACCCCATGATGAGTGTTCCAGTGACAGAACAGAACTTGCATAACACTGATAAATTATGTATTCTAGTAAAAGCCCACAGATTCTGTACCTTCTCTTTGACCTTAAGAACTCACTGTTTCTTAGAAGTGGTATTGCAGGAACAAAATACTCGTCTGTCTGAAAGTACCCCCTCCCCTTCCCTCTCTTGTGTCGCAAGGCAAAATTGTCACAAACCTATTTTTGGAAAGTATTTAGCATAATTGCGACGTGAAATGACTTGTTAAGCATGGAGCAGGTGCATTTTTTAATGTGGTTAATACTCGCTCTTGGTTGAAAAGGTTTACGGTTGCAGTAATATTTTTTTACATCAAAAATTATTTACATAAATCTTCGACTTAGAATATTTAAAATGGACTTCGTGTACAAAATAATGGATATTTTCGAATTAAGTATGCTGAAAGAATTTTACAGGATTATTCATAATTCCCTCCAAGGTTTCGGTGTGCTACTGTAAAAAAAAATTAAAATGAATACAGTAAAAAAGACTATTTGAATGAATACAGGAACACAATTCAAGTTTTATTTCATATTTTTACAAGTGTTCTTTGCGTGAAACCTTGGTTACATGACATGCATTAATGCGATAGTCCAGTTGTTGCCACATTCCATCAACATTGTACTTCCAATGTTATTGACAGCACCTGTTATCCTCTATCTATGTAATCCAAACACTTGGCCTTTTACATAAAACCAAGTTTTCGAACTTTCTTTGCAGTGTATTGTAGCAAAATTGCATGGAATGATAACGCGTGCTATCAAAAACGTTGATAGTATCGTGTTGAATAGAGTGAGACAGAAGAACTGCACACATCATATTAATGTATGCAGTTTAACCAAGGGGAAGGGGGAGATTAACACATTCTCTCTCTGTATTCTTTGAAATGTTCTTTTTTTCTATATTTATATCTTAGTTTTTTTTCCTTCTTCATTATAGCGTTTTGAAACTTTATAGGGCATTATGAATAACGCTGTATTAACAATCTCTGTGATTGATATATTAGCAAAATATTTCTGGTTTTGTTAATTAGCTTACTTTTTAAAATTATATACTTAGAGTTAATTTTCAATGATAAATTTTTTAGGAGTAATGTAAGTAACTGCTTGTAATTGTACAATGTATGCGATTCCTATATTTCTAATTAAGAAATTTGTTTTAGTTTAACTGACACAGTGCATTTAAAGTATCTGAATACGTTTGGAACCGTGATTTTGTACAAACCCCATATAAGGCCTATTTTGCCTCAAGTTTTCCTCAAAAATTATATACTCTGTGAAAGGAATACGTCTACCACAACTTTCAGGTCTAATAGTTCCAAAACAAGAATACTTTTTGTAGCACCCTTTAACCCCTCAAAATCTCATTGGGTGTCGTTTTTTGCAAAACCTTTCTTGTAGCGGATCTCTACTCCTTGAAATGATAAGTTTACTAAATTTCAAGTCTGTAAGTTTAATAGTTCCAAAACGGGAATATTTATCTATCCCCCCCCCCCCCAACCCCTTGCAAACCTCTTTTTGTCAATTTTCACAGAACCATTTCTTAGTTGAGCACTACGCCATGAAAGGGACGTGAATACTACTGGCGTAGCTAGTTCTGAGTGGGCCCTGTATCAAAATTCCTTTGGGGCCCCTTTTCAGATATGAGAGCCCCGTTAGTAGGACTGTAGTTACACATGTTGGAGCCCCTGTAGCTTGGGGGCCCCGTATCATTGATACGGCTGATACGGCGGTAGCTACACCCCTGATGAATACCAAACTTTTAGACTGTAGGTCTAATAATTCCAAAACGGGGGGAATTTTTACTTGTAACCCCCTTTATTTCCCCGCCCCCCCCCCCCCACGGGGAAGATTTTCGCAAATCTATTTTGTAATGGATCTTTATTCCATGAAAGGAATATGCCTACCAAATTTCAAGTATGTAGATCTAATAGTTTCAAAGTGGAATTTTTTTTGCTATAACGCCCCTTGGGTTTCGATTTTTGTGATACCCCTTTTGTAGCGAATATCTACTCTATGAAAGGAACGTACCTACCAAATATCGTCTGTAGTTCTAATTGTTCAAAAATAGGAATATTGATCTAAAACGCTCCTTTAACCCACTGCCCCTCCCTTGAGGGTCTTTTTTAGCAAAACTTCTTTTGTACCAGATCTCTACTTCTTGAAAGAAACATGCCTGCCAGATTTCAAGGCTGTAGGTGTTAATATTAAATTGGCCTAAAGCTAAGTTATTTAAAATTTGGATTCTATTTTATATATAATGTTCCTTTAACTTTTCGCAACCCCCTTGGGGTTCTATTTTCGCAAAACCCTTTCTTAGTGGATCTCTACTCCATGAAAGGAACACGCGAATCAAATTTCAATTCTGTGGGTCTAGTAGTTTCGGAGATATCGAGATGAGAGACAGTGAGTGAGTAAGTGAATGAGTGAGTCGCTTTTCTCCTTAATATATATAGATTGCAATCAGAAAAAGAAATTAGTAGACGATTATTCTGAAGTTACTAAAGTTTTTTCTCAAAATGCAAACGAGAAAATAATCTACAAAATCGTTTCCATAAAGTGCGAACGACACTGTGTGTGTAAGGAAAAAATCAGCATTTGTATTTAAAAAATGAAATCTAGTAGTCTTGTTTGTATTTTTCTAAATTTATAAATATTCTAGTATAAAACATTATTCGAAATATTATCTGCATTTTTACCATTTACGACAGTGCTTCTCAAACTTTCAGTACTTGCGACTCAATATTCAATCACAATTTTCATCGCGCCCCCCTCCATACAATAACGATGTATTGAATTCGATAATACAATACTT
Organism: Trichonephila inaurata madagascariensis; assembly: GCA_019973955.1. NCBI lineage: Eukaryota > Metazoa > Arthropoda > Arachnida > Araneae > Nephilidae > Trichonephila > Trichonephila inaurata. The sequence continues at coordinate 12,484 of BMAV01014835.1, forward strand.
TGTAGTTAAAGCTATAATACGACTTTAACCACTGCGCCATCGGCGTATATAAACGTCTCGCTGAGCCAGTTCGTAAACTACTCCAGACGTATATATGCGTATTTCCGAAATATGTTCACTACTATCCATAAAATTATTCCAAAGACTTAGGAATGCAATAAAATGACCTTAACATTGTTTGAGAAGAATTTACTTATTTCACACACAGGAGATTTTCTTATATATTTTCCCTTTCTCCCTCCCCTCTACATACACCACATATGCGTGCATACGTACAAAACGGTGGCTTTGGGGAGTGAATTGCGTATCTTTTCATCTGCGGTTAAGGGATTAATTGCAAGCCGTACAAATGATCCAGATAAGTGTTAATTTTGGCATATAATTTTATATATGACCAACCGCGCGGTGCGGTCACTGGTAATTATTAAACTTAGTCTTTACTTTGTTTTTTAAAGATAATTATAAAGTTTATTGTGCAGTACTGACACATTTATAAGTGTATTATGTTAGTGTGAATGTATTTTTTTTTTCATTATGACAGAATGTATTTTGTTTAACTTTCAAAAAATTAATAATTTTTTGAAATAATCTTTTGTTTTCGACTTTTCAATATGCTCACGCCCCCCTTCTAGGGTTATCACGCCCCTTCATAGGAGGCGCACCCCACAGTTTGAGAAGCGCTGATATACGAAAAGAGATGAAGAAAAAAAATTCCTCGATTTTTTTTCCATGAACAACTAATAATAATGTAACATGAAATGCCTTACGTAGTTGAAGCACCCTCAAATTTCACCTAAAAAAACATCTTTTTTTTTTCTTTTCTCCTTTTCCCCCCCTCTGCAATGTCATCTTTCTAACGAAAATGAGCTTATTAAAGATGAAACCTGAACGAAAAGTACACCAGGAGGAAAATAAACAAATAAATAAAATTGCTCACTGCGGTGGAAAATTTACATCCGGTGAGTGGAAACCAGGTGGGGTAAAAATTGGAGAGATTGGATTTCATATCCTCTACCGTAAAAAAAAACAACCTTAAGAACGGTGAAATGAGAAAATGACGAAGGAAAGAAACCGAAAGAAAGAAAAAGCGTTTCCTGCCTGTGTAACATTGTCTTGAACATGACAGGAGTAACCGAAGATGGTATAGTATTTTTTTTTTTTTCGAAGAAACGTCTTGTGTCATCATTTGCCGTCATTACCAGGAAGCTTGTCTTCTGTCGTGTCAGGAATGTATAGGATTTTTATGCATAATAAAGATCAGGTTAAAGATAAATTTTTTATTTCGAATTTATTAAGGCTTTCTTCGGCTAATGTTAAGGAATAGGAGCCGAATTCGAAATATTTTTTCAGGTATAAAAGTACTCACACACACACACACACACACACAGAAACATTAGTATTATATTCTGGCTACACTATCCTGTAGAGAATCACTTATTTTATCATACTACTCATTTTTATCCGAGTTGACACATTTTTTTTTTAAAAAATATGATTTGAATTTTTTTTTCTATACTGTAATGCTAAATGAGCTATCCCTTCTTATGTTAAAAGGAAAAACTAATTATTTATGAAACTAATTAACTCTGCTCCACAAAAGGAACATGCCTACCAAATTTCAAATTTGTAGGCTTAATACTTCCTGAGGACAGCTGGGTGGCGAAGCTGGTTTGGAGCTGACTTTGTACGCCTAAGTTTTCAGGTTTAACCCCGGCCCAAATC
>BMAV01014835.1:19205-31058 GCA_019973955.1 Trichonephila inaurata madagascariensis
AATTTTAATCCTAACTATTTTGAATAGCTTTATTTATATAACTATTAATAAAATTAATTGGGTATTTCTGATTTAAGCAATATTTAGTAAAATGTTTATAGTTATTTATAATGTCTGATTTTTTTGACACAAGAAATTTATTACGTTGTATATAATTAATAACAATATTTCTGAATATAGAAACATGTACATTACTCTCCCAATGAGGAACTTTTATAATATTGAAATTAAATTCTTCTCTTTTATCATAAATATTAGAAACTATTACATTTTCATATAATTTGACATGTATGTCAAGAAAATTTGCTTCATTTTTGTTATTATTTGTCTGTATTAAATTAAGATATTGTGGATAAAAATTAATGTTAGGTATAAAATTGGCTTGTTTGCCAAAAATGATTATATCATCTACATAACGATAAATATAATATTTAGAATTATTAATGTAATTACTTTCAAAATAATGTAAGTATAAATTGGCAAGACAGTTGCTCGCAGGGCCACCTTGTGGCAATCATTTAATCTGCTGATATATATATATAATAGATTAAAGTAGTGTTGGCCGGTGTAGAGTAAGTATCCATGTTGATTTAGTAATGACGTCTTCAGAATAGCTTTACCTCCTTTATTATGAGCACACATCAACAGATTAAAGCACAATTACGTTACGTTAACACTGCATAGACAGCGGCGTTTTGGAGGACACAACACAAAGAAAAAAAAAGCACATTTACAATCTTACGTGATGGCGGCAAGCAGAGAAAGAGAGCGCGATTACGTTGAATAGGCATTTTCCTTTGGGCATCTGATTGGCTAAAATGCGCGGGATTCGGAAATCGGTTTAGCCGATTACGATTAAGATTACAACGTTTATTTTTAAACCTAAGAATTAAAGATTATTTATAGATCATTAAAGAGTTAATTAAAAGTATGTTAGAGGGAATTATATATATATATATATATATATATTGGAAGAAAGCATAAATTTCAACATAAACAGCAAGGAATAATATTTTAAAAGCTACTAGGTAAACAAAAATAATAAAGGTTCTTGGAAAAGCGTTTTAAATTTACCCTCACATAACTTTTAAAACAATAATGAAAAATATTTATTATTCTTTGAAATTCTTTTTTGAAAGAAGTTTAATGATAATTAAGGATTATATTCTTCTTGGCTTCTCCTACATTGTTTTGAGGTAAACACATGTTTATGTTTCTTTAAAACTCATGTTTCTAAGTAATGAAAAATCTTTTATAATAAAAAGAAAATTTTTAAAATGTCTTGAAAAATTGTAATAAATAATATAAAAATAAGTAAAAATATTTAAAGATGCCAGTGCAAAATAATTTTAATTATAGTTTTTATTCATCAAACGAATATATTTTAAAATCTTCAAAAACTAAGGCAGTAAATAAAAATGTTCACTATCTATTTTCTAAGTTTGCTTTTCTCCTTATAGAAAAATATGCCCAAACTTCTTTATACCAACTCTAGCCACATTGTCCATTCGCTTCATGGAGAAGGTAACCGAGTGATCATTGTCGTGGACTCATGGTTTTGAGCTCTGATACCACTAAAAGACCCGCTGTGTAGAGGGGTTAAGGGGAGATGGAAACCTCTCTCTCTCTCTATACTGACAATGTTAAATTGGCTGTTTTCGATGCACCTTTCCTCAAAATCTGTTATATGTACATGCTTGAAAATTTTCATAAAGTACACCTTTCCCATTATACTGAAAAGATCTTTTAGCTAATTTTGATTTTTTTAATAATTTATGAAATATTTTATCAGACATTGCGAAATTTGACCTATTTTTCGCATAAAAAATTTGTAAAAAATAAATTTTTGAGTTTTTTATAAAAAAACTCATTTTAGTATACATTAGACATCATTATAAATATTTCATAAAAAATTTACATATCTGTGAACAGTAGTTTCTCAGAAAAGGTACATCGCATATTAAAATTTACATTTTGAGATAAATTGATTTTAATGTATACAGTGACACTTCTAATCTGCTAGGAAATAAAAAATAAAAGACTCAGTTTAAAATAAAATATAGATGTTTTGGTTTATATTAGACGTTACACTTTTAAGCAAAAACCAAGTACTTTGTTTACATTTTTCGCCATTAAAAAGGGCGTGGCCCAGATTCAACGAATATTTAAAAATAGGTTTTAAGAGTTTCTAAATACTCTAGAAATTAAAGTAAGGTATTTTTAGAAAGGTTAAAATCTATACAATTTGAAAATGCAAACATCTTAAATTGTCAAAAAAAAAAAAAATAAGATTTTAGCTTTACAACACCTCTTAATGCATGTCAAATCTGTCGAGGCTCAAAATCTTCACGCAGAATCTTAGATTGTGGGCGATATGCCTATGAAGGATGTTCTGAAAGTAAGTTTTCTCCTTTTTTTCCGAAAGATAAGATAACACATTAGGTGAAACAAACATAATCACTGTAAGAAAGTACATTCTTTGTCAGTTAAGTGACGGAAATAGTGTCATTCACAGAGCGTTGAAGAAGAGAGAGAGCAGCTAACTGGCGTGTCCGAGGTTATTCTAGTACAGGAATGACGAACCAGTGGCACGCGTGCCATCAATGGTACGCAACACAATATTTTGGACACACCAGCGATCCAAATATTTTGCCTTTTATTTCAAAATAACAAAGTTCACTATGAAGTATTACGAACAAACGCGAGTAATCGGTCGCGGAACGGCTGGAAACACACTGTTTTTTACTTGCCTTAAGTTACGTCGTGGACTACAGTTGTTTATGATGCAAAATTTGTCAATGTATAACATAGCCAATTTCGTCGACGCAACTGCATTTTAAAGTTTATTTGTGTTATATTTACGATTTAAAACTGTTATTAAACATGGTTAGTTCAGCAAAAGAGCAAAAATGGTAAGATAGCAAGTGTAACAGAGAATTTCAAACTTGATGAATATAGAATTATGTGGCATTATTAGTAAAGGCGAGAGAAAGCGGTGTGTATCTTACGTTCTAGAATAGTGGTATGCAGAACATCGTCTGTAAAACGGCTTTTTGAAACAAATCACAAATCCTCTCGTCAAAAAAGTGAACCGCAGCAAAAATAATTTCCTTAGAAACCATTTGGCAGATGACTCCAATTCAGTATGCATTGTATATACTATATAAAAGATGCATCTTATAATCCTAATATAATTTATTTGTCATCCAATCTGTGACAACAAAAATCACACTAATGTTATTTTAATTTGAATTACACGTATAACTAAAACATTTACAACTATACAGTACAAAAATTATTTCTTAGCAGTAAATAAAAAGTTTTGAGTTGTTAGTATTTAGTTTTATTATTTTTCCATTAATCGCAAGTCAAAATTATTTGACAGTACGTCTATATTTTATTAAACACTTCTTTAGAAAAAATGGCAGGTTGATCTAGAAAGGTTCGCCACCCCTGTTCTAGTACAAATCATGGTGACAGGCAGGCGTGGTTGACAACGTTTTCACCAATGGAAGGTGCTTTTACCCGGGACGAATGGTTATGCGAGAGTATTGTGTGTGTCATCTATAAGCGTATACAGATCGTGTACTGGGAAGAAGTGATATTTCGTCAAATGGTTGGTCACTGGTGTTGCATGTTCAATGAAGGAAAGTAGAATGTCGAGGATTAAAGCAGAAGTAGGCGTCCTCCACTACAAACGAAATCCACTTTGCTAGAGTACACAACAAAGTATTAACGCAGTGGCTCTTAAATTTTGATCACCGCCCCTCCCTCTTTATACATCAGTTTCACATGGCTGACCTCTAAAATTTTGAGCATCCCTCCCTGACCCCCAACATAAGATTGCCTGAGTGATTTAAAGGTTCCTCAATAGTCATAAGACTGCATCTGCTATTTTTATACAAATTTTTTTACCGACACCTTTTTTTTTCTTTAAGAAAACAAAAAGCATCTAATAATATTACGTATATAAGAATATTTCAAAATACTAGTTTCAAATAAATAAATAATGCAGGCGCCAAAAAGTAATTAATACAGAGGCAATGGACTCAATTCATGACATCACATGTTAAAGACAAACACTTGTTCTCTATTGAATTCAAAACAAACATTAAATTAATTGTACTTGTTCTATTTGTAAAATTCAGATAAAATTTCAAATTTCATATTTGGGTAAAGATGTTTAAATGTTAGGGGGAAAAAATTTCTCTCTCTTCAAAAAGATTTTTTTTAATTAAAAAAAACCATATTTTATGTTCATACTTTTAAATAAAATGCATTTTGTATACATATGTACTTTTTAAGAGAAAGTTTCTGCAAAGAGCAAAACTTGGCAACACCGGAACGCGTGAACTGATTAGCTGGAAACACTAGATAGTTTTTATCGTGTGACTATGACGTCGCATGAGTTTTTGAATTGATTGGCTAGAATCACGTGTGTGGCTTTCGCTATCATAAGGATTATAACGAATGAGGAACGGCCTCACATGAATTGAGGCCATTAGATTAGGGAATAAAGATGGAGGCAATCGTTATTGTACTGTCGCGCGATGAGAATTTAGTCCTTAATCTTTGCATTTGCGCTTGTACTAAAAATTTTTTGAAAATATTATTTTTAGTAATGGCCATGTATTTGCAAACAATAACAAAAACTTAATTAATATTCTTAATTTTGAAATACATGTTCTAGTAAATATTTTTAATGGGGACAATTTAGCAATCTAGTCTAGGATACATATCTGTCAATTTTCCCGCGAGGTCTTTCAGAGTCTTTAAAGAGGGAAATCTTCCACATTAGATGACAGACTTTCGCCGACGCCCTAGAAAGGCACTGCGGACCCCTAGGAGTCCATGAGCCACAGTTTAAGAACCGCTGTATTAGCGGATAGGAACATAACGATGTTAGAATGGAGTTAACACTACGCATTTCTCGAGTTCAGATTGGGCCACGGTAGCCGAGTGGTACAGGTGGCTGGCTATGTCACGAGTTCGAGCCCAATACCTCTAAAGACCCACCGTGTAGGGCAGCGATGCACATTAAATCTGTCAAGAGCTGAAACGTCCTCCCGTTGGTGTGGAGTGGTAGTTAGGAGAGGGAGTGCCAGTTCAGGTGTTGTCCACGTCACTTGACCATGGTTCAAAATTACGTGGTCCGTTACCAAAAGCCCTCGTGTAGATAAATAGTGCGACGTTAATAATCACTCATTCACTCACTCAAGTTCAGATTACTCCAACTGTAGATTTATTAGTCGAGAATATGAATCAGTTTAATCGAATTATAGTGGTAAATAGACAAATATTACTTCAGAATATCTTCCAAATTAATATTTTATTTACAGCACATGTATTGCCTGACATTTTAACATAACATAACATTTTTTATTGCCAGAAAACATTTTACACTATCCAAGATATAAATTACAAAATAATCGTCTGCTAAAAAATAATATTTGACAAATACGAATTATGTTATTATTAATATATTAATTCATGAATTATTATTTAATTAACAAGCATTTAATTAATAGATAATTAATTAATTAATAACAAAATAATTTAGTTCATTTTAACTATATTTTTAAATATGGAAAAAATTGTTATCCATTTTAAATTAAATCAGTTGCCAAGAAGAAAGGTAAGAGTTAAATTTCCTCTACAAAATGATACATGATGTTTTGGATTACCGATTGATTGATTGATTGAATATTAACGTCGCACTGTTCAGCTACACGAGGGCTTTTGGCGACGGCCCACGTAATTTTGAACTATGGTCAAGTGACGTGGACGACACCTGAGCTGGCACCCCGCTCTCCTGACTACCACACCACACCAACGGGAGGACGTTTCAGCTCTCGACAGATTTAACGTGCATCGCTGCCCTACACGGTGGGGTCTGGGCTCGAACTCGTGACAAGGCAAGCCCCGATCCGATACCTATACCTTATCTGCTACCACGGCCACTTTGAGTTACCGAATAGTGAGAGAAAGAAAGAGTGCCAAAGAAGTGAGTTCCTGTTCGTAATCTTCACAATCATGAGAGATGGGCGCACCACATTACCCTAAAAAGAAAGATTACCATAATAACGTTGACCATCCAAGTTCATCTGCCGTCGCCAAAAGCCCTCGTGTAGCTAAACAGTGCGACGTTAATATTCAATCAATCAACCAAGTTCATCTGTGAGGAAAAAATCCTTACGAATCATGGCTGAAGTGAAGCAGGCTATGCGAGAATTCTTTGCATCGCACATCACCTAATTTTACCACAGTGGGTTTTTCTAACTCACTGCATGTTACGACAAATGTCTTAATTTCGGCTGTGTTGAAAAATAGTGCAAAGCGTAGTTCATGATAACATTGTGTAATGTTTTTGGCAATAAAGTTTCCCTAAGAAAAAAGATAACGAAATTTACTTTTGGAACGTTTCTTGTAATGAAAGAAAAAGTAATTTTGAGGAAAATAATCATTGTGTGTAAAATTTTACACTTTTATGCGATTTCTTACATGTAGAATGCCCGTTTTCGTATTATATATTTTAAAGAAAGGCATGAAACAGCCCATCAACTCCTTCTGGGCAATAATACTTGGCTTCTTTAAGAAACCTTTTTCCAGAATTAAGATTTATAAGACAGAATACATAACTCCGTCTAGCCGGACCTATTTTCTTGTCAGTTGCTAGAATCAATGTCTTAGCGATTTAAAAAAGAGATCCAGAGAGCTCTCCTGAAGTAATTTCGTTATTTCAGCCGATCTACGAAATGTATCTAATGCGATCTACAATCTACGAAGAATCTCCGATTATATATGTTTCCCATTTTATTTCCCCCAAATTTACCTTTTTTCTTCCCCTACCAAGGGTAATTTTAGAAGAGAAATATCATAAATTATTATAATTTCATTATTATTTATGAACATTAGTATCTGTTATGTGATATTTCACATTCGAAAAAAATTTCCCCATACTTTAAATTTCTTTAAAACCTTTTCCTATATACTCCGTGGCCACATTATCCTAGTGGTCAAGGTATCGGAACGTGGCTGGCTTGTCACGAGTTCGAGCCCAGTACCATTAAAGACCCACCGTGTATCGAAGCGATGCACGTTAAATCTGTCGAGAGCTTAAACGTCCCCCGTTGGTGTGCTGTGGTAGTTACGAGAGGGGTGCTAGCTCAGGTGTCGTCCTCGTCCCTTGACCATGGTTCAAAATTACGAGCTCCTTCGCCAAAAGCCCTTGTGTAGCTGAATAGTGTGACGTTAATATTCACTCACTCAATTACTCACTCGCCATCAGTTTACATAAATTCAGGTGGCAGCGGAGTGAGTGAATATTAGCGTCACACTGTTCAGCTACACAAGGGCTTTTGGCGACGGGCCTCATCCTTTTGAACCATGGTAGTGATGAGAACGACATCTGAGCTGCCCCCCTCTCCTAACTACCACACCACATCATCGGGGAGGTGGCAGCGGAAGCCCATTGGTTAGTAAGTGGCTCACACACAATAAAGCTACTCGAGGGCTATTGGTGACGGAGCTCGAAATTTCGAACCATTGTAAAGTGAACCTGAGCTGGTACCTTCTCTCCTATCTTCCGCACCACACCAACGGGAGGACATTTAAGCCTCGACACATTTAACTTGCGTCGGCCTCCTCTACACGGTGGGTTTGTTGAGACTTAAAGTCCTCCCGTTGAGTAGATATAAAAGTTAGGTGAGTGAGCTGCCAGCTCAAGTATCTTCCTCTTCACTTGACCGAAGTTCGATATTTCGAGGTCATTTACCAGTAATCTTTGTATTTCTTCTGAATGCGATGGTAATAACACAATAGTATGTTTGTATAGATGAATCATATCAATATTCCGCTAATAACCTACCTTTCTATTTCAAAATGTAAGCTTTTATTTAGATGATTTAGTATGGCATTAGTTGTTTTAATGTTCTTTTATTCAAACAGTTATTTATGGATTTTTAAATACAAGATCCGTCACCAATAGCTGTAGTGTACCTTCGAAATGTTACGTTGATAATCAATAAATACATTTTAATTGACCTTTAGATCTATCTTTTTTTTTTAATTTTTATTTCAAAAGAATCTTTCTATACTTCGTACATTATATTTTATGAAATATTTTGAAGAGAAAATATTTTTCTCAACAATTTTCATATCCCTTTTCCGCTTATATACCTTTAGGTTCTTAGAGCTCATTCTTTTTCGAAATTAATTTACTGAGTAATCGGCCCACAGGAATCGTTCACTGAGACATCGGCGCCGATCAGGAAATAGTTGCTATGAAGAGAAAATTCCTATGACGAGAGAATGAAGAGCGTGGGTGGCGTATATTAAGGAAATTTTTCCCAAAACAATGTGATTCAGTTCTCTAGGAAACGATGAAAAAAAGATGATGTGAAAGTTTAGTTGAGATTGCTTTTGTGCTCGTAGTACTCTGCAGTTTTTATTGACATGGAAGTTTGGAATTTCAATTTCTTAGTCAGCAGCATGCATTATTTGATTTTTTTTTCTCTAGCAAATCATGGTGAGAGAATGAAGGTCATAGGAAAAAAATATTTAAGCTTAATCACACAAAAAGACTAATATATACAAAAATGAAGTAATTAAATTTAATTTAAACAAACAAAAAATGAGAGGTTCCAACATTATTAATTCTTGTAGTGTGCGTGTGTTTTTTGCGCAAAAATTAATTTGTTCAATTCTTCGTTATATTTTTATATATTCAAATACTTGATATGTACACTTTTCCAAATGTAGAAAAAGAGTTAAAATCCTAGACAATTTTCTGAAAGTGTCAAAAACCGAGGCGTAATTTGGTCAAATGACGAGAGTGTCATCAGAGCTAGAGCCCCACTCTCCAAACTTCCAATCCTCATAAACGTGAGAACTTTGAGCTTCCACATATTTAATGTACACTAGCCTCTGTATAAGGTGGAACTCACAAATGAGTAACGATGTCTATGATTTCTTGTGGGTGACAATACAATACATTTGTCTTAGTATTCTACTTATTGTTAAACATATTTCATTTGAATGTGATTATGTGAGTGTAAGTGATCATCGTAGACGTTTACCTCTATGTACAATTTATTGAGAAACAGATTTTTTTTCTGTATATATTTCTGTATTCTGTTTATTTTTTCTTATATCAAATAAAGACAAATAATTGAGCGTGCATGTAAAAAATTACTCAAGAATAAGAAAAGAGTAGATATTCTGTGTGTTAAGATCCACTTTTGTCTCTCCAAGTTCACATGGCAAAATATTAAAGTATCCAACTATGTTCGGAACCATGATTTTGCAAAAGCGTATAAATGGATAATATTTATGATATTTAGTGTCACTTAGATTAGAAAATGTATATAAAATTGTTTTAAGAATAGTATTACAATAAAAAATTATTTAAGTAGAATATTTTGACAAAAAATAAACATAGACTGACCCGTTTTCAAAATATTCTCCTTTTGTGAAAAATGCTTCTTTTTTAATAATATTTTGCCTATATATAGCTCAGACCTCTGCAGAGGGTCAACTAGAATTTTTGAAATATATAATTTAGAAGTGGGTTTATCCATGTTTTACGACAACAAAGGGGAGAAATTTTAAGAAAATAACGCAGATAATTATTTCAATTGGTGGTAACTCTGAAAATAAGGTCAATTTTTCAAAAATCATAGTTGAGCCTTTGTACAGAGTTCTGAGCTATATACAGGCAAAATATTATTATAATAGAAGCCTTTTTCACAAAAAGAGAGCATTTTGAAAAAAGGTGATTCTAAGTTAATTTTTTGCCGAAATATTGTATTTAAATAACTTTTTTTTGTCAAAATGTCCTTAAAACAATTTTATACATGTATTCTAATTTAAGTGACACTAAATATCATCAGAATTATCCATTTATGCGCTTTTTTTAAATCACGGTTCCGAACGTGGATACCTTAAAACACTTCAACATAATTCTTAAGCATTGCTATTTAAGATTTTTTTTCCTACTTTCAATCGAGTAACTTATATGTTTTTAAATTCGAATTTAGATTTCACATATGAATTCGACCCTATGTACCGACGTGCACAACGTGCCAGTGACTTCAAATTAAATACAACTGTATATAAAAAAAAAATTTCATATGAAATGGTGCTGAATTTTAGAAATATATGTCATTAGTTTATATATAATTCTCCTAGCTTGCTCAAGGTACTTATGAATACGAAGTACTTTCTAGAAATAATCGTGAAATTACAAAGCAGAATAGATACGAGTTTACGCGTTGCACATTTTAAACATAAGTAGAAGGGCCGTTTTACATCCATTCAATACAAATACAAATGGAGAAAAGAAACAGGTGAATCCCCACATTCTCTCAGCTAGGGAATTACAACGGGTAGAATATAATAAAGGTGTTATAATCACGTGATTAAATAAAGGAAAGAGTAGTAGTTATTTTCAGAAACTGTGTAGGTGGTTTTAGGGGAACCTTACTGTGTCAACCAGTCGTTGAGTAACGCATGTTTAAGCTATTAAGATATCCTTCTTCTAAAAATAGTGAATAAATCTGACAAAATAAAGAGTTCAACCCTTTTAACATGGGAAATGAATGGAGACTGTATTAAAAAAAATGATATTCGTTGTGTCAGCAATAGTGGATAGCTACGATACAGATTGGGAGGATGATAAAATAAGCACGTAATATAATTTTTTTTTAAAGTCAATTCCTACTTCGTGAGAAAAACGTACTCGCGCCACCTATTGCAGCTAGTGTAACTTCTTTAGAAATAACGCAGAATAAATTTAAAATTAAAAAATAAAATTTCATTGATGAGTTAATATTGGAGAAAACTGTATCAACATCAAGTGTCATCCACTACAAGTTTAAAAAAGTGTATTTGAACTTGATGGATGAAGATAAATTATTTTATTAACGATTGAAAGTTTGAACAAGAGATATATGTATATTGATATAAATATACATAGGGAGAGAGGGAACTAATAGCAGGAATTAAAAAAAGACACATGAAAACATTTTGAACTATAAAGAAATATGTAAACTCTATATAGAGATGTTAACTTAGATCTTTGAGGGGTCGAATTAGCACTCGGAATTTATGTTTTTAGTAACTGTTCAAAACATTTTTATATTTTTACATTTTTTAGTTACAATTAAAGCATTTTGCGATATTTTGAATCAAGATTCTAATCAGGGAACAATTCACTTTTGCGATTGTATGTTTTCCACTTTTTTATTTAATTATGCGGTTCTAGAGATTTTTCAAAGCTTATTTTTATTTAAATAAAATAACGAACACTTATAGTTCTGCAACAAAATACAACATATACTAAGTTTTAAATTCAAAAGAGATTCATATGTGTGTAAGGATGTTAATTCACGCATTATTTATATATGGATTACTATTAGATATAATTTTTTAACGATACAAAATTGAGTTTTAAAAGAATGTATTAAAAGTGCTTTTATTCTCTGTTTCAATCTAAAGGACCTTTTTATAATACAAAATTAAAAAGAAAAGCAGTTTTAAGGGATGATGGGTAGCTAGCACCGTTGTTTTTTTTTATAAAGAGAATTGTGAGAAATATATTCTAATAACAATGTCGCACATTTCTAGAGACTTAGAATTTGAGACATAGTTTTATGTCAATTATACAAAAAATTCATATCGGTCACAGCATGGCTAAAATACAGCTGGAACGTATGTAATTGCAAACATGATAAAAGCTTGCATTCCGATTCTTCGAATTTACACAGGTAGATAAGGTTTTTCGTGGAAAAGTTTTACAAAAAAAAACCCATCAAATTTCACATGATGAATGCGTTTTTTTTTTTTTTTTTTTTT
>BMAV01014835.1:31158-48786 GCA_019973955.1 Trichonephila inaurata madagascariensis
AACACGCATTGCATTCTTTTTCTTCTCATTTTAATCTGTTTAATTTAATCTTATTTGATATTAAATATACTATTGTGCCTGCCACAAAGAAGCTAGATTTTTTTGTCATAGTATAAAAAGTTCAATAGTTCATAGTTCAATTTTTAAAAATGAAGATTGTATTGATTCCACTTGTGAGAGAGTGTGTTATATTAAAATCGTGTGAGTGAATATTAACGTCCCCCTATTCAGCAACACGAAGGCCTTTGGTGAAGGACCTCATAACTTTGAACCATGGTCAAGTGACGAGGACGATAGCTGAGCTGCGACCCTCTCTGAGAGGGGTTAAGTGTTAAAAACTTCATGTTTGAACTGTTAAAAAAGCACTACTTAAAATTTGGTAAGCATGTTTTTCTGATGAGTAGAGATCCGTGAAGAACGGATTTTAAGAAAATCGACTCTTATGGGGGGGCATCGGGGAATTACTGGGGCGTATTGATTTTAAAAAATATTCCCATTTTTGAACTATTAAGTCTACAGTAACGATATTTGGTATATGCATGTTTCATTTGTTGAATTAAAAATCTGTTAAGAACGGGTCCGAAAGAAATCGATTCTCAAAAGAAATTAAGGGACATACTGATAAAAGAATTATTTTTTTTTTAACTATTAATTTTAGAATTAAAAGTTGGCAATCACATATATATTTTATTGAGTAGAAATCCACTAAAAATGGGTTTTGGAAAAATCCATTTTAAGGGGAAGAGGTCACGAGTGTGTAAAGTGTCCACTTCAGTTTTAGATATTATTGTTTAAAAAGTCCTTTTTGTTAAAACCAAGATTGAGAGTTATAATAATGTTTTTAAATACAATCGAAAGATTAGTACTAGGACTTAGATATCAGTAATTTATTTACATACGTATATAAACCGTATATGTGTAGTAGGTTTCAAAAGTTTCCGGACTGAGTCTATAACTTAAAAAATATTACCAAGTAAACCGCTGAAACACATCCTCCTTCGAAATAAGACCCTTGAGTAACAACACACTTTTGCCATCCCTTGTAAAGGTCATTGGAACATTTCTGGAATCCATTTTTAGCTATATCCTTTAATTCAACCTGCCATGCACTTTTAACTTCATTTGCAGATTGGTCTATTGTTGTTTCTCATGCCGCTTGATCGACAGTAACATCAGACCAAGGCCCACGAAATTGATCGGGCAAGAAGCTAGTTGTACGCCTGTCGTTAGCCGTAGCTTTAGCACCATACAGGTGACAGAACGATTTTACTCAGTTCCACTCCAATTTTGAGGGAGAACGCTCCTGAGGGTGGTCAGAGGCCTCGCACCTCTCTTTCCCTTCCCCCAACCATACGAGAGGACATGCGGCTCGACGGCTATTTAGAGTACCCCCATGCCACAAAGGCACTATATGTTTACAAATATCCATGCCTTCTCCGGGATTCGATATGTTAACACACCCTATGCATGTTAAGATCCTTTGTCAGCATCCATTGACATGTGATCGAGGATATCCAACTGATTCTGCTATTGTTTAAAGTCTGTTCTTGCGTACCACCGCAGAAATCTTTTCGATGTTTTCAGCGGTGTAGGAAGTCTACTGTCGTTCAGAGCGTTTACCATCTTCGACACTTTCCCTGCTTTCTCTGAAACGTCGGTCGAGGCCACTCAAAAGCTTGCGTTCGCGATAGTATATCGCAACCTTACACCTGCTTCATCACTTAGCAAGCCACTATATCACTTTTTCCTAAGCGAACTCAAAAATTAATATCCATTATCCGCTCAACAAACGCAATTTCTTTCAATCGCCGACGACTAAATATATCTACCTACAAAATACGACGCCGTGGCGACCCACCATTCACATGATTTGGAACAAACATTTTTTAGAAAAGGGGAAGAATACAGTAACACAGAAATGTTATCGTAGTCGCTCTACACTGCAAAAATTTTCCACGTTATAGGCTCAGCCCGGGAACTTTTGAATGCTACTAGTATTCATGCAAAGCTATGAAATGATCAGCGAAGCGGACGGTATGTATGTGGGACCAGTCTACTGCAAAATTTTCCACGTTATAGGCTCAGCCCGGGAACTTTTGAATGCTACTAGTATTCATGCAACGCTATGAAATGATCAGCGAAGCGTTCAGTATATATGTGGGACCAGTCTACTGCAAAAATTTTCCACGTTATAGGCTCAGCCCGGGAACTTTTGAATGCTACTAGTATTCATGCAACGCTATGAAATGATCAGCGAAGCGGACGGTAAATATGTTGGACTAGTATAAGTATATATGTGTGTGTGTGAGAATCCAACCGAAATCTTCCAAAAAAGTTAGATTCTCCAGATAGCGGAGTTTTTATTGGCGTGGTGTTTAGGGGTTTTTGAAGATGTATTGATTAACTTTGAAAAGATTGATGACACAATTTAAAGAAAAAAAAAACTTGTTGCCAACTAAAAAATTTATTATGAACTTTAGGGGAGCATTTACAGGGGGAATATTTACAGAATGGAAATTAAATAGGCATATTTTAAAGAATAGGAAGATTAGATCAATCCCTCTAGGAGGACGGTTGAGATTAAACTCAACTCATTATGCGGTGCTATTGTGACTTACGCCTGGCGCGGGTGAACGGGCGCTGATGCGCGAAAACCGATGCTTCGCTGTCGGGTGTTAGTGGGCCTCTGCCGAAAAAGGTTGATGTCGGCGTTTTAGTAAGCACGCTAGATGGCGTTGCTGTGGAATACTGTTTGATTAAATTGCCGTCCTCTGCAAAGGGATATGATCTAACCTTTTACACATGGGATATCCTACATATATATCATGATTTATTTTTTATGATTTATTATTTGTGATTTGTTACTTTAATTATGATAAAGGAGGGGGTTAAATAACAACAATGGCACTAAACTCACGCTTCTGAAAAAAGAAGAAAAGTAAAACGCTTCCTCCAACACGCTTGTTGGAACTTTTATTTCCACTTCTTCTGAAAACCGCTAACTGAACTGTTAGCTGCGATTGTGACTGTATATGTTCTTTGTAATTGTATAATTGTATGTTCTTTGTAACAAAGAATGTAAAATCAAGCGCTTGGAGCAACCACTCCCGATATTTCCTGCTGTAATTTCAATTGTATTAATTTTCTCTCAATACGCTTTTCTCTATTTAATCTTAAAATGCAATTTAAATGGCTATTAAATGTTGTTTACTGTGAATAATGACTCATCAATGATTGAGAGTATGCATAATTCAGTTGGATTCAAGAAATAAAATTGCTCGGACCCGATTGACTTCGAGGCTAGCTACAAAGAAAAGGTAAGCTTTTACCTTAATTTTGTTATATATAGGCTTTGTAGTTAAATATAAAATACTAATTGCAATTAATAACGCGCTTTTAAAAAAAAAACTCTAGAGGAAGATCTGAATGGCGGAAGCTTAAGGTATCCGACTACGTTCGGAACCGTGATTTTAAAAAAGCGCATAAATGGAAAATTTTCATGATATTTAGTGTCACTTAGATTAGACTACATGTATAAAATAGTTTTAAAAACATTTTGACAAAAAAATTATTTAAATACACTATTTCGGCAAAAAATTAACAGAATAAACTTTTTTTCAAAATGTTCTCCTTTTGTGAAAAATGCTTCTATTATAGTAATATTTTGCCTGTATTTTGCAGACCTCTGTACAGAGGATCAACTATGATTTTTAAAAAATTCACATTATTTTCAGAGAGAGTTACAGCCCATTGAAATATAATTATCGGCGCTTTTTGCTTAAAATTTCTCCCCTCTGTTGTCGTAAAACATGAATAAACCCACTTCTAAGCTATATATTTCAAAAATTCTAGTCCTGCCTCTGTACAGAGGTCTGAGCTATATACAGACAAAATATTATTATAATAGAAACATTTTTCACAAAAGGAGAATTTTTTGAAAATGGGTCATTCTATGTTCACTTTTTGTCAAAATATTGTACTTAAATAATTTTTTATTGTAATAATATTCTTAAAAGAATTTTATATACATTTTCTAATCTAAGTGACACTAAATATCATAAATATTATCCATTTATAGGCTTTTGCAAAATCACGGTTCCGAACGTAGTCGGATACCTTAACGGCATAAGGATTAAATTAAATTATATTTTTATTTTTATTAGTGGCTTACAAAAATAATATTGTTTTTAAATTTGGTTATAAATATGAAGGCAAATAGTATAGTAGGTATTTGAATATTTTGTACGACATTTGTGCATTGAATGCTTCATTTTGTATTGCTTTTTTCGAATTCGTCATAAGTAAAATTCTAAATTTTAACAACATTTAAGCGATTAATAAGAGACATGTATTTTAAAATAGTCTTCAGTGCACATTTCTAATTCCAGATTCCAGTAGTCCATATTTTTTATTTTTTCATATTCCTCTTTCGTGAAGAACTTTGGAGTGTCTGATATCCAATCTGTTATATAAATGTTTAATAGACAACTTAAAATTTATATATATATCCTTTATATATTAACACAGAGCACACACACACAATATTTGAATTTCATAAATATTGTTAGAACAGTTTTCGGAAATCCAAACGAGATATCGAATTTCTAGGAAAGGCTTATGTAATTTTACAGTAAAACTATTCTAGGAATTCCTCTAGAAATTCATTTCATTTCATTTCGTTTATATTGATCAAAAGTAACTTATATTTTCCATAATTCCTTTCAAAATCTTTTCTTTCCATATTCAACTGAAATCGTTCCAAATTTTTTTTATTTCTATTAGTTTAAACATAGAGAAGTATTTCTGTGGAACAAATTTATATCAGCTAGTAAGGCATTAAATGTCAAGTGGTGTATCTACAGTTTTTTTCATCACTTTAATTGACAATTTGTACTGTTCTTTGAAATTCTCCAGAAAATGCATAAACAGATATGAAATCACTTTTTTGAAAGAAATATCGTATTATTTCCTTATCTTTTCAGGAAAACATGCATTTTTATCTTGTAGCTGGAAATCTGATTAAAAAAATGATTGAGAAATACTAAAAATAAAAAATGACGTATTTTAACCAAGGAAGTTGAAGTGGCATTCTGATAAGACTTGTGTGGAAATAGATAATGAGAATTGTTCTATTTTTCGCGAAAATGCATATTGGACTTCTTGTGAGAAAAATAACTTTCTTTATTGATTTTAATGCCAAATTTGACTACATTTTTAGTGAATATTGATCTTAAAATGTTTTGTAAATACTGAAACAAATTTTTTGATTTGGCATCTGTGGCGATCTCTTCTCCAACAAATAGCAAACAGCAAGTGAGTGAATATTAACGTCGCACTGTTCAGCTACACGAGGGCTTTTGGTGACGGACCACGTAATTTTGAACCATGTTCAAGTGACGTGGACGACACCTGAGCTGGCACCCCCTCTCCTAACGTAGCAAGCAGCAAAGAAAAGAAATGAAAAGGCTTACCGACTAGCCATGCCTTAGACCAGGGATGGCGAACCAGTGGCACGAGTGCCATTGATGGCACGCGACACAATATTTTGGGCACCCCGATCAAAACAGCTTGCATTTTAGTTCAAAATAACACAGTTCACAACGAAGTATTACGAACAAACGCGCATACACGTTTGTTATTGGCTTGCCTTAGTTACGTCGTAGACTACAATTACTAATCATGACTAAGACTTTTTACTGTTATTTAACGTGGCTAGTTTAACACACACGCACGCAATGTGCAAGCTAGTAAATGTAACAGAGAATTTCAAACTTAGTGGACGAGAAATATGGCAGGATTAGTAAAAGTGTCAAAACGGTGTGCGTTTTATGTTCTGGAACAATGATATGTAGAATATTCTGTAAAATGCATTTTGAAACCAATCCTTTTGTCAAAAAAGTGAACCAGAGAAAAAAGAATTAAGTGCTTAGAAACCGTTTGGCAAATGACTCCAATTCAGCATGTATTTTGATAAAAGTAACATCTCACAATCCTAATATGAGTTATTTGTCATTTAATGCACCATACAAAAGTCACACTGGTGTTACTTCAATTTTAATTAAACCACTTACATACAGTACAAAATGAATTTTTTTTTGTTTTAAATAAAGAGTTTTGAATTGTTAATATTTAGTATTATTATTTTCCCAATAATTACAAGTCAAAATTATTTAACGTGGCACGTCTATACCTTATTAAACGTTTCTTTAGAAAAAATGGCACGTTGATCTATAAAGGTTCGCCATTCCTGCCTTAGACATTTGGGACAACCCAAACGTCTTAGGCAGTGGTCCCAGTGGTCTCGGGCTGTCGACCAGTACCAATTTGTGAATCAAACGGAGTGGGCCGCCAATGAACATTAAGCTACCGTTTGATTCAAAATTAGTGAGACCTATTTTAAAATCATATAACTATTTATGGAGAATTTCTATCGGTTTACTACTGGTTTTATTTTAAAAAAGAAATATTTAAATTACTAATCTAACCCTTTTTATTAGTGGGAGTAATTTACAGTACTAAAATTAGATCCTCAAACCCGGAACGAAATTTTACAGCTTTTGAAAGATGTATGTTTAAATTATGTAAATAATAAAGCATTTAAAAGTCAAAAAAGACATTTAAGACTATCTAAACTTCAAAAAGAAGTAAAATTTGGCTGCAATCAAAAACGTCAGAGAAAAAATATGAACGAAAAGAAGTTCTTAATGAAAAAGAAAAAAAGAAGTTGAAAAGAATTATCGCTGTAGAAAATCCTTTGCCTCATAAACCAATGGCAAAGTATCTATAGATATAGCAATCGACAACCAGATAAAGAAAATTGGCTTTAAGAAAGTAAATTTCCTAGTCTGTCATCAAATGTGTGTTAAGACCGTAGAGAAACGAAGAAACCGTTCTTGGCCACTGTATTTAATATTACGCAAAGGGCAAAGGTAGATACAAAACATGGATAACTTCTGATGAAGTACTATTTCATCTGTCATTCACAACTGGCAAAATGAAAACTCAATACATTTCATGCAAAAAACCTCGCAATGACGCAGCTGTTTTGAAAAATGCAAGTTGGCCGTCAGGTGTTATAGTATGGACGGAAATGTCCTCTCAAGGCTTGACAAAACAATTTTTTGTAGAACCAAACTTTGAAATTGATGCTAAACACTATCATAATAAACTTTTGAAACACTTGATCAAAAAGTGTAAACGTCTTTTCCCTCAAGGAAACTTTGTTTTTCACCAAGATTCTACACTAAGTCATTCTGCCAAATCAACTGTAAAATTGCTGAAAGATTAAAAAATAAATGTTCTACCTCCTGATAAATGACTATCACTATCCCCTGTCTGTGATTCTTGCAATTATTGTTTATGGGGATACTGAAAATAACAATTAAATCGACATAAAGTAAGAGCCTTTCAAAAGAGCTTCAAAAAGCAATTTAAGAGGGAGGAAAAATACCCCAAAAATGATCGAAAAAACTCTTTTAGCTTAGCCGAAAAGCTTACCACTGTGCTAGAGGAAACCACATCGATAATTACATGTGAATAACTTTATTCAATAAAAATTTACGATACACTAAAATTGGTCACACTATTTATGAATCAACCGGTATTTCCGTTTAATGCACTGAGGCAGCGATTCTCAAACTGTGGGTAGCGCCTCCCTAGTGAGGTGTGATAACTTTACGTGGGGGCGTGAGCATATCGAAAAGTCAAAAATAAAAGATTATTTAAAATAAAAATTATTAATTCACGGAAAGGAAACAAAACAAAATACATTCTGACGAAGTAAAAAATAAAATATATAATTACACTGATGTAATATATATTAGGTTGTCAAGTATGAAATGGAGCAAACAAATGCACATAATTAAATTCGATTTTTTCCAATAAAAACTAAGATTTTAAGATGATCTGTTAATTTTTTTTCAAACTGAAATATGCAATAAAAAGAGAAAATGTTGTCTCTTTCTCACGAAAAACAAATTATGTCAAAATACGGCGTCTAAATAGGGTTCTGCGTGAACACTTGAAATAAATAACATACACACACATGAACTTTGCTCCATTTCATACTTGACAACCTAATACTTATAAATGTTTCAGTGTTGATAATTAATTTATTAATACTAAACTAAGAATATGTTTAATAATTTCTAGAGACTCCCATGATCTTGTAGAGCGAAGTTTTTCAAAGGAAGGTTTAATATTATAAATTGACACTCTAATTCCTATAGTTTGCCCAGATGTCCGAGAGAATGCCAGATGTGATGGATATAAGATAGAGAGCAACAGAGACAAGATTATTTTTCTAATGACATTTGTACTTTTAGAAAGGGATGGTTAAGAGAATAAATATTTTATTTAATCAAAAATTATTTTGTGCAGTCTGTTCTAATTTATAAATTAGAAAGGGAAAGCAACACATAATGTTTATCCTATTATTTACAGTAAGTTATTGTAGGTATTACTTAAAAGCAACTAATTGTATCTATTACTTAAAGAGTAATGTATCAAAAATTTAAAACTTACCTTAATAATTTTTACAGTTTATAATTACGATCGTATATATATTCTAGCTATAGCGTCGAAGTGTATTATTATTGGAACAATACATTGCTTTTGTATGGGGGCTGCCAAGATAAAAATTATAATTGAAAATTCGGTCGCAAATATTGAAAGTATGAGAAGCACTGCACTGAGGTGTATTTCCCTCGAGATTGTGCGATTTTCCTTGGAAATCGCTTTATGTTTCCTGTTCAATCGTTTTATATTCATTTTTAGGGCAATTGTGTGTCATTCTGATTTAAATACAATTAAGGTATCCGACTACGTTCGGAATCGTGATTTTTCAAAAGCTTACAAACGAATATCTTTTTTTAATATTTAATGTCACTTAGATTAGAATACACATATGAAATTGTTTTAAGAATATTATTACAATAAATTTATTTAAAGCGATATTTTGGCAAAAAATGAGCGTAGAATTATTTATTTTCAAAAAATATTCTCCTTTTTTGAAAAAAGCTTCTATAATAATAATATTTTGCCTTTTGGTAGCTAAGAATTCTCCAGAGGGCCTGAACCAGAATTATTGAAAAAAACCACATTTTTTGCAGAGTTACTACCAATTGAAATAATAAGCGGTGTTGTTTTCCTAAAATGTTTTCATTTTGATATAATAAAATATGGACAAATCCATTTCTAAGTTATATATTTCAAAAATCCTAGTTCAGGCTCTGTACAGAGGTCTGATTTATATATGAGCAAAATATTATTATTATAGAAGGAATTTTCATAAAAGGAGAATATTGTGAAAATAAACAATTCTATGTTTCTTTTTTGCTAAGATATCGCATTTAAATATTTTTTCATTATAATAATATTCTTAAAATCATTTTATACCTCCATTCTAATCTAAGTGACACTAAATATTAAAAAAAAAAAAAATTCATTTGTACACTTTTGGAATATCACGTTTCCGAACGTAGTCGGATACCTTAAATTAAAAGTATTAAATATATAAACAATTTAAAATATAAACAATTCACACCCCTCCCCCTTCAGAGGATCACGGTAAAATTATCAAATTTTGACCGGTCTACGGAGATAAAAAAAAATGTTGGGTAGCGCCGGTCTAAGGTCTTTTTATATGAATCAACTTCTGCCGCACTTAACGGTTGGAGAAAACAGTCAGAAGTTAGTTTTAAATAAAAATTGTACAAGTCCTTTTACACGTGGTCAACTAACACTCCCTCAAGGTCTCAAAAATCACGCGTTCTCCTCCCTACTAGTTGACTTGACTAAAAAGGTATCGTGGGAACTATGCTTTTCATACTTGGCGACTTGCATATTGAAAACGGACAAAGCTTTGTATTGTTTCTTCAATCACTCTATCGATGAGTCTGTGGAGGATACAACCCGCGACACTGTGGGTACCGAAGCCTCGTAACTTGACAACTAGACAAAAGAGATCACCCTTCTCCAGCGGATGTTACTGGCTTATGGAGATACCAATGTTTGTATATTTGTTTGGGACTGGTACAAATCCCACCATTGTTCCTCTCGTTCCAAAACTTTTCAGGCAGCTCCGCTGATGTTTCAAGGTGTGAAGTTGCCCCCCCCCCCTCGGGTGCCCTTCTCCTTGATTATTAGCGTGAGCTAGAGTTGTAAGAATAAATGAAGAACTAGGAGCTGTCATGATCTTAATTTGAGTTTATTAAGATCTTAAAACTTAAACATCTAACAGATTAGATAATAATAATATATGTGAGAGGATCTATGGTGGTTAAACACACACAATATATATATTACCAAAATAACGTAACCCGGACCACTATCAATAACTAACTCCCCTAAACTCAATTCCAATACTATCACAGATCCTAATATTAAATAGTCACTCCTACCTTAATTTCGATCAACCGATCCAATTCTACTGGAAGTTGCGTATTTACTGGAGTGCAATGGTATGCATCTTGACCGAATGGCTCTATGTCACGGAATTCCTCTGTTGGCTGTCACTTCACAACTCAATCACATACTATCATAACATTCCCCAAATTGCCACCCCACTTACTCTAACTTCTGATATTTAAAAGCTTCCTAATTTGCATCTTTCCTTCACGCTTCCCTTCTTGGGTTTAGTTGGATAAGAATTACCCTTAATTCTGGCCTCAAAGAACCCAAAGAACATGTTAATGAAAAGACGCGTGAGCTCGTCACAAAGGGACACGTAAGCATATTTCCGCTCCCCCACCCTTAACAAATTTCACTGATTTTTTTCTTTTTTAAAGACCATTGCCTAAAGAATTTGTGCATGCATGTGGGAAATCATGAAATGCAGTGATATGCAGCCAACAGCGAAAAATCATTCTGTTTAGAAAGAGGTTAATTAGTGCATTTGGTGACATCTTTTCATATGGCAACGTTTAAGAACAGATTTTGCTGAACTAAGTTGGCTGCTTGCTAGCCTCCGGTTACGGGGGCAGCCTCGGTCAGTATAGACTCATTATTTAACGCAACAACACAAACAAATTTAGCTCCAGCAATTTTATTTTTATTTTTCTTAAGGCCGCAATCTTAATTTTTAATTCTCAACTTTATTTTTCTTATTAAATTTTTTCTACCACCTCTTAAATCAGCGTTTCTCAAACTGTGGGGCGCGCCCCCCTAGGGGAGCGGGATAACTCTACGAAGGGGGTGCGAGCATATTGAAAAGTCGAAAACAAAAGATTATTTAAGAAAATTATTAATTTATGGAAAGTGAACAAACAAAATACATTCTGATATAATAAAAAATAAAATACATATTTACACTGATATAATACACTTATAAATGAATCAGTACTACACCATGTATTTTATAATTAATTTAATAATACTAAGTTAAGAACAAGTTTAAAAATTACCAGTGTCCCCATGGGTTTGTCATACAAAAAATTAAATACAAAAATTAACACTTGTCTTGATAATTTGTACGGTTTATAATTAATCTCCAAACCATTCCTCTATGCCACCGTTTTCCACATAGACGCAAGTGTGTGATATTTTGGTGGGAGAGGGAAGAAAAGGAATAACCAAGCAAATCCTATGAAATAAGTAAATCCTTCGCAAACACCGTCAATGTCCTTTTATTGTATTCCAAGGCCTTCGGAATAATTTTATGGATAGTAATGCACAGAAAAGATCGTACTTCGGAAAGACGTATATATACGTCGGGGACAATTATCGTTTTGGTTGAGCGAGACGTTTATATACGTTTGTGGCACTTGAGGTTGAAGTGGTGTTTTAGCTTTAGAGTCAAAGTATAGTGTTATTGAATTTAATACATTATTATTGTATGGAAGGGGGGCGCGATGAAAATTATGATTGAATATTGGGTCGCAAACAGTGAAAGTTTGAGAAGCACTGCCTTAATTCATGGCAAATTATTCATCAAAACTCAACACCAACCATTCTGATAAGGGATTAAGACCTCATCTGAGATCATGTGCCCCGAAGATCATTCTACCCCATTTTGCTGAAGTCGACTCCCAAAGGGAAGAAGGGGAGGTTGTGTGTGTAGCGTTACAGAAAACAATTCATTTTTTTCAACTACTACATTTACAGACCTCAAATTTGGCAAGTATATTTCTTTTCCTGAGCAGAAATTCTCTAAGAACGAGTTTTGCGGAAATCAACTCCTTAGGTGTGTGTGGGGGGGGGCGGATTATCAGAGAGCAGAAGATAAATATTTTTGAAATTCAAGTCATCATATCTTTTACAAACCAACTGAAAAAGTTTTTAAATACAATCAAAAGCTTAATGGTGAAACTTAGATAACAATAGAAAAGATAGATAATGTCATATATTATCACAAGGTACCACGCGAAATGGGCAAGTAATGTCTAGTGAGATGTAAATTTGTATTAGTCTGCAACTATTATCTTATTATTGCATTTGCTCTCTTATTCTTTTCTCTACAAATATCATTCATTGGTTCGAATTCCTTAAAATTCAGTACTAAGAGTGTTGTGAATTATTTCTTTGTTAGTAGACAAATTTAAGCATTTATAATTTAACATATGATATTTTAGAGATAAGATAGTTTTATGGAGCAGCCTGTCTGCACATACACTAGGTGTCCCAAGATCACTGGGACAAACTTCAAGGTGAGGTAGACAACATCACAAGGACTCAGATTTTAACAGCAACTCATGGTCGGAAACGTCTTCATTCGGTGCTAGGTGACGTTGTTGACAAGAGCATTGGAGGAAACGGGTCTGCATTACCGCAGTTATTTAAACAGTCATCGTCCGCAGAGCGGAACGTTTTTCAAACACCGAACTGATAGATATGCACCTGATTTACGGATTGGCAGAAGAAAATACACAAGAAGCACAGAAAGATTGTATCGCGAAGGGTTGCCACAGAAAGAAGCATTGGACCGCCGGATGTTTGTTAATTTACGTCACAATTTGGATGAATGTGGGTCATTTCGAGGTAAGAGGAATAGGGAGGGCGGCCACACACACCAACTAGTGGTGGTATCCAACATATTTTGTTCCATGCTTGGAACAAAATGTGTTGGGTATCTTTTGAAGGAATCCGACGATCATGTTTAAAGTTCGAATCACTCGTGACCCGCCCTCACTCTATTACCTCGTAATGACCCCCATTCATACAAATTGTGACAGAAATCAGCAAACGTCCGGTGCTGTGGGTACCTTTTGCAATGCAATCTTTCTGCTGCTTGTGCAATTCCTTCTGCCAATCTGTAAATCAGGTGTATGTCTTCCAGTTCGGTATTTGTTAGATGTTCCATGCTCCTCTGCGGGCGATGACTACGGTAATGCAGGTCTGTTTCCTCCAATGCTCTTGTGAGCAACGCCACCTAGCACCGAACAAAAACATTTCTGACCATATGTTGTTAAGCAAATCTGAATCCTTGCGCGATGTCCCTTACCTCTCCTTAACCTTTTATCTACCGCATTATGATTTACTGCAGTTTTTTCCATGCAATATTTTTTTTTTGAATCACTATATTGAAAATTAAGAGGATATACATAAGGGAATATATATAAAGAAAATACTCAACTTTGGTAAATATAATTAGTTAGAGCTAATCAATTATGGTAAATATAATTAGTTAGAGCTAATCAATTAATTAAAGATATTCAACTGTAAAATTAATTATACTCACTGTTCACTTAAAATAAATAGTCAAATCGTTTTCTAAGGTCTTCATTAACATACCAGAAGAATAAGACACTTACCTTTTGACATTAACTATTTTTTCGGTACACAAAAATGACAATCTACGCAATGTGCTGAAAACGCCGTCAGCTGAAAACGCAATTTCTGCTATAAAAGTATTCGCCTTCCCCGCTAAAATACTCGTCAAAGAACCCTTGCTGCCATATATCTTGGAAGAGAGTGGATTTCAAAGAATATTCCTGCTAAGTATCCTCAGAGTATTCTTAAAAATGGTTATTCTATGTAATTTTAAAGTGAGTGTTACTCATAAGTACCGTCGGTTGATAAAGGGTTAAAGTTTTCCCAATGATCCTTAGGACACTATATATTTACGTTTAAAAAAGAAATGGTTACAAAAATATTCGGCTTCAAGAGTATTTTTTTTTTGTCTCAAAGTGGTGAATGGTTTTCCTTTAATGGAAACAAAGCTAGTAAAGGAAAAGGGAAAACAAAACATTTACTATACACATCTTATTTACTACGTAATGTTCATTCTTTAGAAATAAAAAAAATGAGCTTTTTCTGAGAAACATTTGTTCTTTTCTTTAGTGATCAATAACAAAACAGAGTTACAGCTATTTCGGGTGAGTTCTTTAGTAAATAACATAAATTCTATTTGGAAATGTTCTTTTAAAAATTAAATTACATTTTTTTTTTGATGAAACTAATGCAAGTAATGAAATAAGTGTTTTTTAAGTTACCAAAGGGAATGTGTTTTCCGCATTTTAATTCATAAAAATCCAGTTTGTCAACCACTTTGAATTACTGAACCAATGTTAATTCCATGGCATTTATACTTGTTCTTCTCGAATCGAGAATATTGTATTTATCAGAGAGTAATAAGATGTAAATAACAGAAGAACAAATATAAATAAGTAATAATAATGAAAGTTTCTACGAATTTAAATTTTTCTTTCGGTTTTTGGAAATAGTTTTTTTTCTCTTATTATTAATATTATTCGGTTGTCTGAAAACGAAACTGAAAAAATAAATAGATAATTTTCTTTTAGCGCAAGAATTCAGTGATAACCTGGCTCTCAGGCTGAAAGATAGAGGGTGCGCGAGATAAGTGAAAAATTGAGAACGAGGCTATCTTTCTGCGAATTGCAGCTTGACAAAGTTTCTGGAAAGGAATTTTGTGGAAAAAGAAAAAAAATTATATTAACTCTAGAAGGTTTGTTTTCAGATCTTAAAAAACATTTTTTGAGAATCTTAAAAAAATGTAATTCCAAAAAAGTAGTCACTATTTTTTGTTCTTTGTGAGATACACTTTATTAATTTTAAATAAACGCAATGAGACAATTCGAAGACAAAATTTGAAATTCCATGGAACCAATTTTAATTCTGTGAATTCCAAACGGCTTGCAGACGGATTTCTAAATTAAAATTCTTTTCATTTTCATATCCCAAAATGTAAAACTAAAACGTAAATAACATTAAATTCTTAAATCAGAAAACAAGATATGAAATCAGAACAAATGTCAGTGTTGCTGTTTTTAATGCCACCTGATCTACGGTATAGTCAGATAGAAGTCTATGAGACATTCATCGTGGTTAAGGGTTATTGTATGTCACGATAAAGGTGAAAGTACGATTTGGCTCGATTCTATCCCAATATTGAGGAAGAACACCCTGGAGGTTGGTCAAAGGAATATTACCATTTTAGCATAAAAAATTAATGCAACAGTAATATTAACGTATTACGTATCAAGATATAAATTATTTACACTGTTTTAAGCATTCATTACAAAAAGTCTGCAACAATATGTTCATTTTTAATTCACAACAAGAGAAAATCTTGAATTCTTCATAACTAAATGAAGAAAACAAAAATGTTACAGCTGAAATTTAGTGTAACAAAATGTGTTTAATGTTAATGTGTTGAAAATCGAAAATAAAAATTCTTAAATATTTTAAGTATCATTAGACGATATGATAGGAGATATAAGACATCGCGCTTATATGGTATAGGTTTTGATGTCGCCAATTGGATAAATTCATGATTGTCACATGATAAATGAAATCACGTGTTCTCTATTGAATTCTAAACTGTCAGTTAACTCGAAATTGTTGTTGCATTCGTAAAATGTAGGTAAAACTTCAAATCTGATTACTGAATAAAAATGTTCAACAACTAAGAGACCTTAAGGTATTCGACTACGCTCAGAACCGTGATTATAAAAAGGCACATAAATGGATAATTTTCATGATATTTAGTGTCACTTAGTTTAAAATATATGTATAAAATTGTTTTAAGGACATTTTGACAAAAAACATGATTTAAATACAATATTTCAGCAAAAAATTAACTTAGAATAACCTTTTTTCAAAATGTTCTCCTTTTGTGAAAAATGCTTCTATTATAATAATATTTTGCCTGTAAATAGCTTAGTCTTCTGTACAGAGGCTCAACTATGATTTTTGAAAAATTCACATTATTTTCTGAGTTACAACCCCTTGAAATAATTATCGGCGTTTTTTTCTTAAAATTCCTCCTCTCTATTGTCGTAAAACATGTCGTTATACATTTTAAAAATTTTAGTTGAGCTTCTGTACAGAGGTCTGAGCTATACACAGGAAAAATATTATTATAATAGAAGCATTTTTCACAAAAGGAGAATATTTTGAAAATGGGTCATTCTATGTTCATTTTTTGTCAAAATATTGTACTTAAATAATTTTTTATTATAATACTATTCTTAAAACTATTTTATATACATTTTCTAATCTAAGTGACACTAAATATCGTAAATATTATCCATTTATACGTTTTCGCAAAATCACGTTTCCGAACGCAGTCAGATACCTTAAAAAGTTTTTCAAAATAAAAAAAGAAGTTCTTATAATATACATATTTTTCTTACTAACGGAGTAGCTATTCCTAAGTGGGCCCTGTATCAAAATTTCCGGATAGTCTCTTTTTGGGGCCCCTTAACATATTACAATATATTTGCGAAGATATGTTTGGGGCCCCTGTAGATTTGAGGCCCCGTATCATTGATACGACTGATGCGGCGGTAGCTAAGCCCCTGTTTCTTACTCTTCAATATGTAAGGAATTGTATGCAAAAATGTTGTTGTCAGATATGCACTTTTTAAGAAAGTTTCTGGAAAAAGCAAAAGTTGGCAACAGAGAATAAGCACAAGAACTGATTTCCTGGAATCACATGATTGCAATTATCACGTGGCTTTGGCATCACATGAATTTAGCCTATTGAACAAATGCGGAAAGAAACCAAATTATTTTTTTAAAAATACAAATAATTGTAATTTTTGCTTAAATTTGTTTTTCCGGAACTTTTCGGTTTCTTAAAAGATCTTTCCACTTTTTTCTCCGTACCTGTCTGAAGGTAGTTTTTTTCTTCTTTTTTTTATAGATATTTTTAACAAAAATAAAACTGGATGAAGAAAGGAAGGAGATTATGAGAAAAAAAATTTAGTACTGCGGTGTATATTTTTAAAAATTAATTTCTTTTTATATATCTCTCTCTCTCATTGATGTTACTAAAAATAAAGTTTTTAATTATTTTATCTTTATGACTTAAACTACATTTTAAGGATTTAACTTAAAAAAATGAAATTAAAGGCTATCATTATATCTCTGCAATTTCTTACGATCTTAAAAGAAAAATTACAGTTTTCAATGCGTAGATCAATACTTTTTAACATCGCGTATCGAATTTCTCTTAATAACCAAACTTAACATCCGCATTGATTGAATGAATATAAACGTCGCACTGTTCAGCTATACACGAGCGCTTTTGGCGACGGACCACGTAATTTTGAATGGTCAAGTGACGTGGACGACACCTAAGCTGGCACCCCCTCTCCTAACTACCACACCACACCAACGGGAGGACGTTTCAGCTCTCGACAGATTTAACGTGCATCGCTGCCCTAC
>BMAV01014835.1:55611-65893 GCA_019973955.1 Trichonephila inaurata madagascariensis
GCTTGGAAGACATAAGTGAGTCCGGCCCCAAGATTTGGAGGAAATCCAGTTCACTATTTAAAGAGACGCGCGCCAATTTCGGCAGAGATTTTTCCTTAACATATTTAGATTAACAATGTAAGAGTGCGAACGAACCAACCATGGAGATCCCAGCCGAACATGCGCTTCCTTCTTTCTTGGAGCATACTAAAAGCTAAGTTCTTTATTCTCTTTTGTTTGTTTGTAAATGTAAATTTTAGCTGTGCAATAATAAATTTAATTATAACGTCTAATAAAGATCGTTTAATCTTTGTGTAGTTTAATCTAGTTGATTTAACATTGGCCATGTGATGCGAACAAAGTCAAATTGATCTTGGGTTTATTTAGTTTCGAGAATTTAATTAAATGGTCTCGCATCAGTAATTGGAATCAGTCTGGCTTTGGGCCTCAACACAACGCTGGGATTATGGAGGTGTACGTTACGCCACTGGATTGGCGACGTAAGTGGCCCGAACACCCATAAATATCATCGTCTCGCATCCATTATTTCCACATGTAAAGTGTTTAGCGATGTAAGATAGATTTCGTTAAAGGTAAAATTATTATAGCTCCCTGCCCCTGGGAACATCGACTTTTGAAACAATGAGTTTGTTGGGCTGATCTCATGTAGCCGTTGTCAGTACATAAGTGAAAGTGGTATTTGAAGGGTAAAAGACATCAGTTATCAACGGCTTATCAGGCATGCCACAATGATACCAGAGGAGAATGGGGACTTTTATGCATTGTTCGCCATGACGTAAAGACTGCAACAGGCGATATCTACAACGATGATGTCCTAGACGGTGCATCTCGACACATAGTTTAGTGAATATTGCAAAAAATGGGATACTCAGCTGGTGTGCGAATCGTGTCGTTCGTTGATGGCAAGTCATTGCCAATAATGCCTGCAATGTATCATGGAGCATTGACATTAGAACACAGAGCAACGAAAGAAAGTCGTCTGGTTCGACGAATCAATGACAGTGGAAGCGAATACGTTGATTGCAATTATAGAAATTATAACATTGGGATGCACAGTTGTCAGGATTGTTCAATGGGCCTGGGTAAAGTTTTTATGAGGCACAATATGATCCATCATACCAATAGAGCAATCTCTGACTTCTGTGAACTATGGAATTATTATTGTAGATAAGGTGCCCTTCTCCATGGCAATAGTGCTCTCAGAGAGTGACGGCATTTACCAACATGATAATACATCATGTCTTAACCTTGTATCTACCGACGGGAGACTCACTCACTTTAAAATTACATTGAATAACCATTTTTACAAATATTCTGACGATACTTAGAAGGAAATTCTTTTAAATCCACTCTTCCAAGATATATAGCAGCACAGTTTCTATGATGGGTATTTTAGCGGGGAGGCGAATAGTTTTATCGTAGAAGTTGCGTTTTCAGGTGCCATTTTGATCGGATTGCGAAGATTGTCATTTTTGTTCCGAAAAAATAGCTAATGTCAAAAGGCAAGTGTCTTAATTTTTTTGTGCATGTTAATGAAGACCTTAGAAAACGATTCGACTATTTATTTCAAATGAACAGTGTATATAATTAATTTTATAGTTGAATAAATGTGTGGTATTTATAAGTACCAACAGTACATTGGATGTTAAAGCAAGAAGTTAGTTATTGTTTTTTCCGTCTGTGCGGTTTATTGTTTTTTGTTGCGTTATAAAGTCATCACAATAGTGCAGTAGGCTTATGCATTTTTTTAAGGGGGGGGGGTTTCTTTTTAGCTTAACGCTTAACTTATTTATTTTGCATTTTTATTGTTTTATTATTTATTAAAATTTTGAACTTTGAATTTGTTGTTTTTTTTGCCACACAATTAGATGAAATATCTATTCTTATTTCAAAAATTAACACACAACATTTTAATTTCTTTATGTGTAACTGAGATTTAACAACTATAGGATATTTTCAAAATGCTATTATTATTATTTCCTTTTCTTAGAAAGTCTGGAAAAAAGAAGTCAGTCTTCAAGAGGCTTTGGATTTATTACAGAACCTACCATCTGAAACCAGTGATGTACTAACAGATGATTTTTCAGATGAAGAAGTCCCAGCAAATAATCTGCTGGAATTTTCGTTAGATTTTTAAGATGACGACCAAGAGACTTAACAAAAGGTGTAGTAGTTCATTTTAAAAAAAATATAACATTTCCTACCCCAAGATGCAGTGCTTCAAAAATCATTCAATCAAAACCTCACTAAAAAGGCATGACGTGTAATGAACTTTTGTGTATTAATAAAAAGAAAAATTATTTCTTAGAAAATTATCAAATTAAGTTTATGTGTAAAGGCTATTTCTATGTGTAAAACAAGTAAAAAAAACTTTAAAAAATTAATAATCTTTAAGAATAAATATTTTGTGCTGTGAAATATTAGTGTTCTCTGGTTTTTTAGCAATTTTAAGAGTTAAAACTACGTTAAAAAAGTCTTTCGGTCTTTTCATATTAAGAAAATGTTTTAGACTTTTGTTGACTGACGGTACTTTAAAGAACCAATTTAATTAATTAGCTCTAACGGATTAAATTTCCCAAAGTTGAATATTTTACTTTATATCCCTTAATTTTCAATGTGGTGATTTAAAAAAAAAAGCATTGCATGAAAAAAATTGCACTAAATCATATTGCGGTTGGTAAAGGGTTAATGAAAAATTACCAATGAATGCGTGTGTGTGAGAGGTTTCAGCAAAAGAAAAAAACAATTATACTAGAAATTTAAATTTGTTGAATATTGCAAAGCAAAATGTTTAAATTTCTCGATGTTTCAAAGGAGGATCGTGTGATATTCAGAATAATTTAATTTATGTTATCTTTATAATGTGCTAATAAAAAACTAATATCCCAAGAAAGAAATTGTTCTGCCTTTGTGCTTATACTTCCGATGGCTAAGTTATTCAGTAATATTGACAACTGAAAGCGAGAACCAAATAAAAAAAAAGGTTTATCTATTTCAAACATGTGTAAATACTCATATTTATATAATGAATTTATAATTTCAACTTATGATACAATAATTGTACTATAAAAAGAAAGATTTCTCTTTGTATAATAGTTACATATACATACATTTAAGCATACATACATGTACCATACATTTCCGAATATAAGCCGTTGTATATATAAGTATGTGTGTAACACATGTTTTTCTTTCATTTGTTATCTTGTACACATCTTTGCTATACATACTTTCTACTTCATTTTTATGTTTAGAAAACTAACGGAAAAAAAATTCGTATGTGGAACGTGATCGTCGACCTATGTTTCATTCTCTAGAGGTAAAACTCATTCCATGCTGATCGTATGCATTCAGGCATCCCAATGAGTAAACATGATTTTTATGAACTGTTTGACATCTCGGATTCTGCACTGACTTTGAAGGAATTATGTCTGGTACTTTTCTTCTTCTTTTTGATTAAAAAATCCATGAAAAGAACCGAAAAGTTTAAAGCTTAATATCACTTACGTATAACTGAGAAAAAATGAAAAAAAAAAAAAAAAAAGATTTTTTTAAACAAGGTCCCCCTTTTCCCCGATTGCGGATCCGTTAATAAGCCGACCCCTTACTTTCACTTTTAAAATTTTCCAAAAATTCTCAGCTTGTACACGGAAGAAAATACCGGAAAGAATACAGGAAAAACATACATATAAAAAATCCTAAGTTATATTAATATCTTAGTTATTGATATTAAGCGTTCAACTGCATTTAGAAGCATTTTTATTACCCTCATACCTTGATTTATAAAGAGCAGGACTTGAATTTCGAAAAATGAAGAAGATGTCTCGTTTACCCCACCCCCTCCTCCTTTTATGTAGCCCCTGTCCCTGAGTACTCCTCAAAATCCATTTTTAGTGGATCAACAAAAACAAAACTACTCAACAAAGAAAATATTCTAGACAAATTTCAAGTCTAAGTCTAATAGTTCAAAAACGGATTTTTTTAAATCAATATACGCCATAATCCTCGTTTGAGATTCAATTAATTTCCGTATGACTCGTTCTCTGCGGATCTCTACTGAACAAAAGAAACATGTATGCGCCAAATTTCATTACTGTGAGTCTAGTAGTTTGTTTGCAAACGGGAATTTTCTTTCTATTCACCTCAGTAATCCCCTCCCCTCCATAGGATTCGGTTCCATTAAATCCATTCTTAGTGAATATCTGTTCAACAAAAGAAACTGGCTTATCAGATTTCAAGTATGTGGATCTAACAGTTCATATATAAACGCTGGAATATTTATCTATAACACCACTTAACCCCTTGCATTCCTTTTAGGGGTCGATTTTCACAAAAGTACTTAGCGGATCTCTATTCCATAAGTACATGCCTGCCAAATGTCAAGTCTGTAGGTCTATTAATACAAAATCATGCACGGAAATGTTTAGCTACAACGCGCTTAACCCCTCGCATCCCACTTTGGGGTGGATCTTCGCAAAATCTGTTCTTAACGAAACTCTACTACTTAAAAGGAATATGTTTGCCAAAATTCAAGTTTGAAGGTCTAATACTTCTGGAGATCTCGTGATGAGTGAGTCAGTTTATTCCCTTGTGTATATAGAGATATAATTGTTTGATTCGTATTACCTTGAACAAATTAAAAATATTTTTTTTCGTAATACTTTTAATTTTTTAATTAACAATTACTCAATATAAGTTTAACTTTATATTTTATGTTTCTATTTCACAATTACTACACTGAAGGTGGTTTTTTTTACTTATTTATTTATTTTCGATGTGGATATTCGCTATATACAGGAGTAATACTTAATTTATTGGAATATTCTTCAAACATACAATTCTTGATTTCCAAGCAATTTGCAGGAAATGTTTTTACAGAAATTGTAGAAATCTGTTATCAGAACTCTTTTTCTGTGTGTGTGTGTTTGCTGTGCCCAAATTTAGTATCTAGCCTTTTTAGGTAAACAGTAAAATCCATTAAATGTTTCGATACGACGATAAGTAATTTTAAGATTGAAATGGAAATGCCGAATAATTTCTTATAATTGATACTGTGGTACTGAGAATGAATGAATAAATAGTGATTTTCCAAGAAACACATAAGTGAAATGTAGTGCATCGAAATGATAAGACTTATCATTGTTTTTTTTTTACTTGCAACGGATTCCTTATCTCGGTTCATATATTTTTCTTTTATCTTTGATACTCGTTTATTTTTCTTTAATATAGCATCCATATTTTTGCTTTTGTTAAGTAAGCTTTATTACTTGGTGACTTCGCAGAATGGGCTGAAATGGATGAAAAAAAATTTACTTTCAATACATGCTAGAAAAGAAGATCAATTAATATCTTTCTAGTTATTAACTTTAACATATTCGGGATAAAATAGTAAAAATGTTAAATATATTACATTTGAAAAGCTGTGCTCGTTCCTCCCACTAATCTTCTTGGGAAATCTTTGGGCTATCCTTCGAGTTTATTCACAACCAACCCTTCTGAAAAAGAAACCTGTTATATTCAAATTAAATCTACTAAAAATAGTCAGGGTTTTCTAGCTAGCAATGATGAGAAGGAGAGAAAGAAAGCTAGGAGTCTGGTGAGATTGCTACTATCACTACAAATTATTGAATATTTAAAATATTAAATAGACGAGGATTTAAAGTGACGTTAAGTTATTTGGGATAATTGAAATGATCCTAAATTAAAGTGGTCGATATTCCTAGTTTTCGTATAATTCGTGCCTCTAGTTATTATTCCACTTGAATTGTTCGTATTGAGACATTCTCTTCTTGAATTTTAGTGAAACAGTGTTGATAATTTGGTTGATCAATAAATAAGTTGATTTTGAATATCGTCGGCCTAGTTATCAGACTGCGTAACTCCACCAGTCTAACTGATTTGATATAGGAGTGCAAAGCGCCAAGCAGCGGCGAAGCAAAACATTCCCTTTTGTTTTGTCTACGCCATGCTTTTGTACGTGCTCCACTTTTAATTTATTCCTTCGATCAGTATAATCACTATTTTTTTTATTTCATAATAAAACTAGATTTCGAAGGGAGAGGTGGTGGCAAGATTTTAACATAAAATAAATACAACAGAAAGTAATATGAATGTATTACCCTTCCAGATATAAATTATTTACACTATTTTAAGCATTCATTAGACAAAATGTGTAACAATGTGTTACTTTTGCTGAGCAGAGTTAGGTTTAGGAAGGTTTCAAAAATCAACTCACGAGAGATTTACGGGAAGTTAAAAATAAAAAAAATCCTTTTTATCAGCTATTAGATTTACAAACTTAAAATTTAATAATTTTTTCTTCTTTTTTTGTTCTGCTGAGATATGCAAAAAGCTTTTTTTTTTGTTTAATTTGCAATTCACGATTGTAATATTATCGCCTATCTTGGCGAACATAAACAACAAGTTGGCGCCTAGCTTTACTGTATCAAATTAGCATCCCAGATGGAGTTACGTAGTCTGATAATTAGACCGACGATATGTTTGGTATTCCTTCCCTTCCTCTCACGCTTCCTCCCACAAGAGATAGAGGGAAATACCTCATAAAGTGGGACCACTTAAGACCCGTTTGAAAGTGACGCAATCTAT
Organism: Trichonephila inaurata madagascariensis; assembly: GCA_019973955.1. Taxonomy (NCBI): domain Eukaryota; kingdom Metazoa; phylum Arthropoda; class Arachnida; order Araneae; family Nephilidae; genus Trichonephila; species Trichonephila inaurata. The sequence goes on from BMAV01014835.1 coordinate 62,218, forward strand.
GGAGGAAATCACGTTATGTTCTAATTAAATAAAAAATAACAACGATTTTTACAATTTAAATATTAAAACTGTTTTTAAGTTTCTTTTTCCAACAACCAAATAAAATATTTTTACTTATGTTTTAATATAATCACACAGTGGAGAATACACAGAACTCTTATGGAGAGGGTTGAGAACACCCTAAACCCCATCCTTGTGTGTGCCACTGAATATAATTTTACGCAAAAGACTTGGAGAAGAACCCGGGACGCATACCGAGCATAAGGGAACATTGAGTTGTATTTACCAGGGCTTCGAACCGTAATTTTTTTTTTTTTTTGTTCCGGTTCAACTAAAACACAATATATGGGTTCAGTTCCAGTTTTCTCATTCCGCTAAAAATAACGGTTTTCGATTCGGTTTCGAATGAATAATTTTATTTTATGTATATTCTTATGTGTACTAAAAATATAATTCTTTCATGAACAAAAGTAATTCTATCAAATTTCAGAATATTTTTTTTTTAATTGGTACACTTTGAGAATTGATACAATTAACCGGAATGTACAATACGAAGGGTTAGCAGAGAGTGGCGAGAACTGGCATTGTTATCCATTATCAAAATCGCATTTGACGACTAGGTTTGTGATTCTGGTTTGTCTATCTATAAATAGTCTACACGAACATCCATGCATAATCGCACGCTGAGATGCTAAAAATATAACTCACACTGATATTTTTCTTTAAAAAACATATCTAGTTTATCCAACTAAATTAAATCTGCCTTCACAAGTAGTACTTTCAGCTGTATGGTGCTCAAAGATACGGCCTATGATAATGATAAGCGTACATCTACCCCTTAGCGGATAAAATTCGTGGGCCTTGATCTGACGCCATCTGACAGATGTCATTAGCAACAACAACAGCATATTTATACTACCCACCCACCCACTTTGGGTGGCATTTCATGGCATTGTAAGATTCTACATGCTTTTCAGGTTATTATTATGTCCTAGCATGAAGCCTCATAAAAAAATAATAATTTAAATGCAGATTTTGGAGAAAAATGAAGAAAGAACTTTTTTCTTCAATATAAACTTTTTTTTCAAATCCTACTATTAGTTCACAATCTCACTTTTCTATTTATTTATATAACTTGTTCAAATTTTCCATTGTTAATAAAAAAATTTTTTTTTCATCCACTCAAGTCCAAATACATTTTTTAAACTTGCAGTGGATGACACTTGATGTTAATACAGTTTTTTTTCAAATACTATAATCCATTAACTTAATTTAATTAATTAAATATAGTTTAAGAGATATATTTCAGTCGATACTATTCCTCTAGATGGCAGAACCATTGGATAAAACAGCTTTTGTAAACTTTCTGATGAAGATTTAACTTAACCTGAACAAAATCATATGTTAGTTAGACGTCAGCATTCCTTTTACACTGGGTTTAAGATAAATTCTTACCTATTATATTCAACTTTTATAAACAATGTGTAATTATAAATTTAACGTGGTTAAAAAGGTTTTAATGTTAATTTTAAAGATGTTTTCCTACTTAATAATGTGATTCTGTCCTATGTATATACATATTTGTATTAACTGTAATTATTTAATAAAAAGTAACTAAAATAAACTTTTTCTTTGTTTTGACCTAAGTAGGAATTGACTTAATTATATATATATATAATTAAGTCAATTCCGAATTATTTTTTGAATGTGTGATTGTTGGATGTTATCTCTTGTTTGTAGAGAATAAGCCTATATATATATATATATATATTACTTCTTTCTGAAAAAAGAATTTGTTAAGATTGACTTTCTAATCTCAAGCTTATATATATAGTTTTGATACGGTAAAAGAAAAAGAGGAATAAAAACTTTAAATGAAAATAACAATAAATTTGTTAGTCACCTTTATCAGTGCATTGTAGCTGCATTCTGCGAAATCCAACAAAACAATAAGGCTTTCGTAAAAAAAAATCATTGATGATATAAAAAGAAATAAAAGACTATCAGTTAAAATAAAAACACATGAAACAAGATAAGGATTCAGTTAAAAGTAAAAAAAAAATATCCTATATGATTAGTTTTATCTTTTCTATGCGCTCTCAAACATTTCTTGGAATCTCACCTTTTATCTATTCCTTCTTAGAACTCAGAGAATATCAGTCATAAGAAATTATTCATTGTTTTTATTCTAATCATAAAATTACTTATCGTCGCATTATAACATCTGGATTTTGCTTTTTACATAAAAAAATGTCACATTTTTTTCTTTTTTATCTTAAAGACAAATAGCAAAAGATAAATAAACAAAACAATTCTGATACTCGTTCTATATTTTCTTTAACCTCTTAAGTGGACTTTTTTTTTGCCCTAAATGTTCCAAAAAAGGTGCATTTTCTTATTACATATAACTAAGCATAATACTTATAGAACGCAAAAATGGAAAATTTTTATATTACTTTTTAATTTTAAAGTTTTCACACTTTTTTTAATTTTATAATTTAGGGACACAAAAATCCCCAAATGTTTGCTTTTTATAAGTACACTCTGCATGCTATGAAGAATGTTTCTCCATACATCTTAAAAAAATTCCTCTCATACTTACAAAAAAATTTCATTGTTGCACATCTTTTTCAAATGGTTGAGGATTTTGTGTATGTGTTCATTATATGCACGCACAATTTGAAGCATGGGTTAATACCAAGTCTTACATTGTAATGGAAACAGAGATAATATCGGCATTTTTTTATTATCTTTCCATTTTCATTTCTTCTCAAGCAACAAATTGTACATTGCCCTATAAATTCCTGTTCCTCACCAAATTTTTCCTTAACGTAGATTCTAGCCTATAATGAAAAATTCGCTAGCAGAAGGAACCAAGAACTGTTGCAATCCGTTGAAAATTCTGTCTAACTTTTGCGAGTTTCACCCCATTCTCTCTGGCCCCACAGTGGGTATTTAAATACCGTAAAATCCGGCGTATAACGCGCCCTTTTAACACAAAAAAGAAGATGGAAATTTAAGGGTACGCGTTATACGCCGGGTATAAAAACGATAGCTTTAAAAATAACAAAAGAGATGAACTGAAAGAAATTTTCTTCTATTTGTATCGAAATACTGTTTATTTAAAAGAAATGACTTGATTTATGAACTAAAAGAGATGTAGTTCTAGAAGTATACTATTTTTTTCAAAAATTTGGAATAATACCTCGAATAAATGACTTCAAAACATAAGAGCAATGAATACTAATGTTTCAAATTTCTCCGTAAAAAAGGGGGTGCGCGTTATACGGCGAATATACCTAAAAATTAAAAAAGGCTGCTTGAAAGTATGGGTGCGTGTTATACACCGGTGCGCGTTATACGCCAGATTTTATGGTAGTAAAAGTCCTTAATCAATGTTCGTGCTACACAATGAACTGTTTAATTATTTTGCGGTTCGTCGTTCTAGTAAAGTGCAAACAAAGCAATCAGAATCCAAAAAGTGCCATTCAATATAGAAATCATGATATAAAATAGAAGACACAAAATGCAAAGTTAAATTTATCAGAGTGCTTTTTTTAATGCTAGAAAAACAAAAACAAGTAATATATATATTAAAAAAATTAAGTCAATGCCTACTTAGATCAACAAAGAAAAATTTTATTTTAGCTACTTTTAATTAAATAGTTACAATCAG
>BMAV01014835.1:65993-84948 GCA_019973955.1 Trichonephila inaurata madagascariensis
TTATGATTAATTTTATTAATTAATGCTAATTATTTATTCAATAATTAGTTTTTTATTGTGTTTTGTTCCCGAAAATTGACAAAATCAAAAGGAGCATAATACAAGAATGAAGAACTTTCGAACTCGGACTCCCCCCCCACACCTGAAAAATTCTTGTGTGCGCTACTGGTTACAATTAATATAAATATGTATATACATGACAGAATCACAGCATTAAGTGGTAATTACTTTTTATTAATTATCATTAAAGTATCGTATTGCCATCCAAAACAATCGTGTACATAAAATTTCAGTTCAAATGAAGGCTTTAAAACATGAGGAAAAAAAACTTTTCAAGTTTTGACACAAGTCGTCAAAAATGATGCCAACGTGGCTGTATTTGTAATTCTTTAAACAATTAGTTTTAATCCATTAATTTTTTATTAATTGTAATTAAATTACTGTATTGTCATCCAAAATAATCATGCATATAAAATTTCAGCTCAAAATTGAGCGCTTTAAAATGTATTTTATTAACGATTGAAAATTCCAGCAAGATAAATAAATAAATAAATAGAGAGTGTGAGAGCTAATAGTAGGAATTGAATAACATTATGGAAATAGTTTATTTAGTTCAAGATAACGAAAATTAGCAATTAGTAGGGCTTTGCTTGTTATTCGGAGGATCATTTTACTTAAGAAATAATATTATAGTTGATTAATTTTGTTGTCCAAGAAGCTAAAAAGTAAAATTGTGTTAATTTACAAAGCTTTTATTTCAACTAAATAACTTAAAAAGTAATTATAATTTCATTTTTCCACGTGAATATATTGTTTGTGAGAACATTCACAATCAATACGGAAGTTAAGATAACTTCTAACAGATTATTTAATTTAACACAATGTTTCTCAAACTTTCAATACTTGCGACTCAATATTAAATCATAATTTTCATCGCCCCCCTCCATACAATAACAGTGTATTGAATTCAGTAATACTATACTTTGACGCTAAGGCTACAACACTTTAATTTCTTAAGTGCCACCAGTGTATATAAACGTCTCATTCAGCCAAAGTGTTAATTGCCCCATACGTACATATACGTCTTTCCGCGCGCGCGCGAACTACGATCTTTTCTCTGCACTGATATCCATAAAATAATTTCGAAAGCTTTTGAATGCAATAAAAATACCTTGACAGGGTTTGCGAAGGATTTACTTATTTCAAAGGATTTGCTTATATGTATTTCTTTTCTTCTCCCCCCCCCCCCCAATGCATCACATACTCGCTCCTACGTGGAATACGGTGACATTGGGGAGAGAATCGCATAACTTTGAATCAGCAGTAAAGGGATTAATTATAAACCATACAAATTATCAAGATAGGTGTTAAGTTTTATAATATATAATTTTATAATGACATCCTCATAAGGTTATTGGTAATTATTAATGTTGTTCTTAACTTAGTATTGTTAAATTAATTATAAAATACATTGTGCAATACTGATACATTTATAAATGTACTATATCAATCTAAATGTGTATTTTATTTTTTTTATTACGTCAGAATGTACTTTTTTTTGTTTACTTTCAGTAAATCAATAATTTTTTAAAATAATCTTTTGTTTTCGACTTTTCAATAGGCTAGCGCCTTCTGGTAGAGATATCACGCCCCCTAGGGGGGCGCCCCACAGTTTGAAAAACGCTAATTTAACACATAAAATTAATATTAAATTGCAAATCACTAATATGTTCTAAATACATTTTATGAACAACCATGGATCTTTCATGTCTTTCCTAACATAAATCGGTTTGAAATTTAAACTTTCCTCTGCATTTCTTACTATACAAAACCAAGTATGTTTAACAGAAAATTGTCTGTGAGAAATCATGATAGTAATAGAAGCCCTATGTATGCATAGGATGAAGCTATTGATTTAAATTTCATAGAGAATGCTTGATAGTAATTAGGGATCATAACAGGTTATTTCTCTAAAGGAGAACCCATATAATTTTCATGCAATAGATTTAAAGGAATCTTTTGTCTGGAAATCTTTTCCGGAGAGACTAAAGGAAAGCTGACATGAGATAAAAAGAATTCAGTTATAGTTAAGGCTTTGCTGAGTATTTTTTAACTATATAGAATGTGTTGCACTTAAGATTTTGAGAATCACAACAACCTATAATACGAGATGTTTAAGTGCAATGTAAACTTACAGAAGAATTTTGTAGACTGTCCTGTTATAAATAAAATACTTTACCAGAATTTAAATCCACGTATAATAACAAGTTTAACTTACAAGTTGTGATGTAAACCTACAACAGATTTTTTTTTACGATTATTTTCTGTTAATTTTTTTAAAAATCCGAAGAACAACTTACCAAATAGTTAACGCCTTTAAAGACTTTTAATTAAAAGTTAAAATGTTTTTAAAGTCAAATTCCTACTCAATTTATTTAACTCTACAAGTTATCTTAAAATAATGTTGGAAAGCTCAGGGTTTTTATAAATATGAATACAATATATTTTGACGTATTAATGTGGAAATTTCATATAGGACAACTTTGAGCTTAATAGACTATCCTTTGATTGATTCCTCTTCTCGGATGTCGAATCATTCGTATTTTAAGATTTTTTTTCTTATCCAAAAATTATTTCACAAGACATATACATCTCTTGAAGATTTCCATTATTAAACATTCCATCGCTTTGTTCTTGAAAAAGTCAGTCATAACAGCTTTTAAACGCATCATTGCAGCCTAGTATAATTTTTATCATCCATTGTTGTCATAATTATGACCTTAGAAATCTAGAGTTGGCCCAAACTTTTTAAATCACAGAAATTGCTTTTTGCATTGGCTCTCCAGGACCTAGCAAATCCCCTGGAAATGGTTGCTTCCACGGTGAAATAGGGCCACTGTAGCCAGTGGTCAAGGTAACCGAGTGGTAGCCGGCGTATCATGAGTTGGAGCCTAGTACCGCTTAAGACCCGCCGTGTAGAGGAGCGATGTACGTTAAGTCAGACGAGAGCTGAAATGGCCTCCCTTTGGTGTGGTGTGGTAGTTAGGAGAAGTGGGTGCTAGCTCAGGTGTCGTCCTAGTCACTTGACCATTGTTCATAATTACGAAGTCTGCCGCCAAAAGCCCTACAGTAGCTAAAGAGTGCAACTTTAATACTCACTCACACAACGGTGAAATGCTTAAAAATAATGACCCTTGTGGAAAATAAAGGAACTGAGAAATAAGCAACAGAAACATCAGAAATAAAGCATCAATAGAGCTATGTAAAAATTACAAGTTCAAGAAAATTGCTTACATTAAATCATACTGAACAACAATTTTCGAAGCAGCCAGCATAGATCATCACACATCAAATCTATTTAAAAACGATCCTAAAAACATTAAAACACTTTTCATTTCTTTTTAAATCTTCAAACCCAAAACGTGAGTAATACTTAAAACAAAATTAAGACCCTCAGATATTTCAAAATATCTCCTCGAGACATTTTGAGTCCATTAAATGGCTTCAAGGTAGTCATCAAAATCTCACCAAAACTCGCTGTAGGGTACCTCTTACGTCTGACTACCCCCACGGTAACAACAATGCGGTTTGTGAGATCCTTGGGGGTTGCTTAATGATGTTGTTCTGGTAGTAGTTTTTCTCAAGAACTCTACACGATATCAACCACAACATTATTAAGGCTATTTCGTAATAGATCTCCTGGAACGGGTATGACGTCAATTTTCAACACTTATTTTTATCGTTTCATTTATGACGTGCATCTAAATTTCTGAAATAAATTAAGGCAAAACAAGTAATATAATTCCTACTTAGGTCATCAAAGAAAAATTTATTTTAGTTAATTTTATTAAATAATTACAATTAAAATATAAATATGTATCTACATATGACATATACGTGATTGTATGTATATACATACAATTACAGTATTAAGTGGCAAAATAGAAAGCGATTTTTTTTCCCTCACAATTTTCTATTTTCTTTTCTATATGGGGTGTGGAACTATTATTTTTGTTTATTACTATTTATTCGATTATTAAATTTAATTATTCCAATAAAATAGAATAATAAAAAGAAAGTGCATTCTCAGAAATCAGGCTATCCCAGGTGGGATTCGAACCCACGGCCTTTGGATTAGAATTCGAACTCACTATCCATTTCGCTACTGAGATATAACGCGCAATTTTCCTCTTTATATATGGTGTTGGACTATTATCTCTTTTTGTTACTATATATTCATTAATTAAAAGAATTATTGAATTAATATTTTTGAAAAACTGTATTAACATCAAGTGTCATCCACTTCAAGTTTGAAAAAAATGTATTTGAACTTGAGTAGACGAATAAAAAGTATTTTATTAACGATTGAAAATTTGAACAATATATATATATATATATGTGTGTGTGTGTGTATATAGGGCTGAGTTGAGTTGGGTGTTTTATGGCACAGGAGCCAGTTTTGGCTATATTGCGCCAAACATTCATAGGTCTGTGGTCTGGACGGGAAAAGAAGAAAAGAAGAAATTGGATGACAAGATGGAGGGTCGAAAATAGAGAAGGATCACTGGGGTACCCCGGGGTCGTGACACCCGTGTTTACCAAAGATAGTAAACCCCTTGGGAAAAGGAAAAGATCACTAGGGTACCTCGGGATTGTGACACCCGTACCCACCTAAAGAAGGTGAGCCCCCTGAGGGGGTGTATATATAAGGAGAGAGAGAGTGAACTAATTGTAGGAATTGAATAAGGATAATAATTTCGCCTAATTTAAATATACAGGGCTCTCATGAATAATATGTTACTAAATTTATTTAACGTATTTACACTATTGTCATTTTATCTTTTAGTTTACTTAGTATTTTCACAACTGCTTTTTTTCAGTCTTGCCCTAGGATTCACTGCCACAATGTGAAAGTGTGTTTATTAACGACTCTTTTAAAAGCAACTCGAGGGCTATCGGTGACGGATCTTGTAACTCTGAGTGAGTGAATATTAACGTCGCACTGTTCAGCTACACGAGGGTTTTTGGCAACGAACCATGGTCAAGTGACGAGGACGACACCTGATCTGGCATCCCATCTCCTAACTACCGCACCACACCAATGGGAGGACGTTTGAGCTCTCGACAGATTTAACCTGCATCGGACCCCTACACGGTGGATCTTAAGTGGTACTAGGCTCGAACTCGTGACATGCCAGCCACGATCCGATACCTTGGCCACTAGGCTATCACGGTCCTTGTAACTCTGAACCATAATATATAGTAACTTCTCTCTCCTAACTTCCATATCATGCAAATGGGAGGAATTAGAGATTCGAAAGACTTAAAATCCATCAGCCTTCTACACAGTGGGTCTGCTGTAAAACTGGTACTTGAGCTCATGACACATTCCCTGACCCTGAAAAGATGATTCACAAGACTCGACTTAAATCTCTAGAGCAGGGGTCGACGATCTTTTAAATGTGGCGCGTGCCAAACTAATCTATCAATATAATTCAGCGTGCCATACAGTAGATTTCTGAAACAACTCGATTCCCCGATATTGCATGCAGAGGTAGGGAATTGATTTCAATAATACATGTAGGTGTGTTTACAGTTTTATTATATATTGGTTTTGCATCATTTAAAGATATTTCTTAATATAAAAATAAACAGCGTAATATGTGAAGATTTCTTCAACAAAAAATAAAAATAATAAATTGTACATATTTTATGTATTTTAAGCGTATTTATTAAAATAAGAAATAGAGACAACAAGAAATACAAGTATTTCCCTTCATTATAGTTAAAAAAAATATTTAATGCGAACCCCTAGGGCTCTTGCACCGCTCTACTTTCAAATCACAAAATTAGAGGTATAATTTGTGACTTTCATGACACGATCCTGGACATTCAGTTATAAAACAATTTATTTGTAGACTCGAAATATTTTTCATATGAGAAAAGAATCGTTCTCGTAGATATGTAGAACCCCGAGCGGAAAATAGAGTACATGAGAAAATTTCTCTTTTCAAGCAATTAAATATCTCCAGCAATGGCCTTCAATATTTTGCAAAATAGCTCTAAATTTATCTTAAGAGTTACCTTTTAAATTTTTTCATAATTCCAAAACTGTCCATAATTCTGAAGATGTTTGTCAAATAAGGTCCATTACATTTATCAACTTCCATCCTCAAAAATTGACGAATTTGTAGAGTAGTACACAGAGTGCCATTGAGAGAGAATTTTTTACCGCTTGCCACATATTGCACGCGTGCCATAGGTTGCCGACCCCTGCTGTAGAGGCTAAAAGTCCTCGTATTAGAGTGATGTGGAAGTCTGGAGAGTGGAGTGCTGGCTCAGTTAACGTCCTCGTCATTTGATTGACGAGTTTATTACGAGTTTTGGCCCCAATTACACTCAAATTTCAAAATGCGACGTTAAAAAACAATCATTCAATCTGAGATTCTATAAAAGCAGCCATTACCTGATATAAATATTCTCTGCTAAAGTAGTCCATTTTGAAAATGATTCTTTAATTGATCCTTGAGGGACTATACTGAATTGTCAGAATAAGAGAATGCTCAATGTGCGAGGATAGAAAAAAAATTGTGTGATGCAGTTTTAAAAGAATCCCTTTTCCAGCTGTTCTTTGTTAAAAAGGAAATTAAAGAATTAATCAAATATTTTAATTAAAGCTTATCAAAGAATAACAAGAAAATAGCGTTTCGACAAGGGAATATTCTCTTCCATTTTTGAATTAATACCTCCATTATAGGGCTTCTTTTCTTTTATCTACGTGTTTTTGTTTTGTTTAAGCTTTTCAAAATTAACACTGCTCTTTTTTTACTCCTACGCACTTTTTTTTAATACTTTAAGCATATGAATAACATTTTTAAATACTTTCAGGTTTATTTTTGTGTTTTTAAAAGGAACTTTCAAGCTTTTGTACGAACCTACCTGAATACGAGTCCTTTGGATATCTTTAAGGTCTTCTTGGAAATTTGTTGGAAGCAAAGGACCAGACTCTGTAGCCCCAAGCTCTTTTCAACATAATGAAGAAAATGTCCTCATCTCTTGGAATTTTTTTTTCAAAGTTTTTCTCTGAAGTAGTAACATATTCATGCTTTGTATTGATCAATCATTTTATTTTTCGATAAATTCCGAGAATTTTAATTATACATTTTTAGGATTTCCCCTTTGTTTTCAAACATGTTTTTTGTGAATAATTACTGCATGATATATAATTGATCGAAGAAGGCTTAGTTGATCAATTTTTTTTTTATCAGTCCACTTTTGAAAACAAGATTATCGAAAGCTTCAAAATATTCTGGGAAAGATAATTTATTTTTACATTAGTTTGTGGATAAATTTATTTTAATTTGTTAAGAGTTTAATTTACAAGCCTAGTTATATATATCTTTAGAGAAAGAAGCTCTTTGGATGGGACTGAAAATCCATGAGAATAAGACCAAATACATGCCTTGCACTAAATCATGTTTTAATAATTCCCACTTTAAAATTGAAGAGTATAATTTTGAAGTTGTTGACAGTTTCACTTATATTTAGGTTCGTAAATTAACAATAGAAACGATTGTACTGCTGAAATCCAAAGAGAATTACTATAAGTAATAGTTGTCTTAATGAAATACGAAAATATATGAAATCGAATTTAATCAAAAGAAAAAAAGGTTCTACTGTATAAAAGTCTTAAAATCAGTATTAACTTATGCATGTGAAACTTGGTCCATGTCTCGAATGGATGAGAACATGATAGTGAGTGAGTGAATATTAATGTCGCACTGTTCAGTTACACGAGGGCTTTGGCGACTGACCATATAATTTTGAGCAATGGCCAAGTGACGTGGACGACACCTGAGCTGGCACCCCTCTCTCCTAAATACCACACCACACCAACGGGAGGACATTTCAGCTCTCGAAAGATTTAACGTGCATCGCTGTCCTACACGGCGAGTCTTTAGTGGTGCTGGGCTCGAACTCCTGATATGCCTGCCATGATCCGATACCTTGACCACTGGGCTACCGCAGCCCATGAGAACATGATAAGTATCCACTCTAAAGGAAGATTTTAAGATTTATTTTTGGAGGAATTCAGGAAAATAGAACGCGGCGAAGATGATCAAATTTCGAGCTCGATCAATCATATAAAGAATTATGACATTGTTAACTTTATCAAAATACAACGAATTAAATGACAAATCACGTTGTCGATTGATTGATTGATTGAATATTAACGTCGCACTGTTCAGCTACACGAGGGCTTTTGGCGACGGACCACGTAATTTTGAACCATGGTCAAGTGACGTGGACACCTGAGCTGGCACCCCCTCCTAACACACCACACCAACGGGAACGTTTCAGCTCTCGACAGATTTAACGTGCATCGCTGCCCTACACGGCGGGTCTTTAGTGGTACTGGGCTCGAACTCGTGACAAGGCAAGCCACGGTCCGATACCTATACCACTCGGCTACCGCGGCCACATCACGTTGTCAGAATGGACGAAGATCGCTTCACTAAAAAGTCTTCAATGCCCAACAAATTGGCACACGAAGAAAGATCGGGCCAAATCTTTGATGGATTGATAACCAAGAAAATCATCTCCTAGTTTTGAGAACTAAGAATTAGAGAACACTAGCAGGAAGAAAGCTGGCCTGGAAAAAGGCTTCTTGAGAAGGCCAAGGCCCAAACTGGGATGTCGAGCCACTGAGGAAGGATTAATGTGAAAAGTTTATTTTACACCTTTCGATAGTACTTATTTTACATATTTAATGAATGTTTTTCAAATTTTCTTATCAATATTAAGACCGGCTTACACACGAGGCAACTTTGTGCCAGTCACAACTCGTTTTCTATCACCACTCCTCAAGTGTGGAGAGGAGAGAGATTTCCTATCATATGTGCGGACTAAGTTGACTGAAAAAGGGTGTGACGCCTCAACGAAATTCACAATTTGATTGGGAATATAAGAAGCTATCTCCATTTTCAATACACAAGTAGTGAACGCGTGTGAAGAGTTAAGCTTTTACGATATCCTTTTAATTCAGTCAAGTAGTGGGGATGCGAAAGTGGTTTTTTGAGAGCCTCTCACTGCAGGGAGTACCAGTTGACCACATGTTTTCTTTTCAAAACTCACTCCCGACTGTCTCTGCTGCTTCTATTATATACATCACAAAGTGACTCGAGTGAAAGGGTTAGGGTATCCGACTACGTTCGAAACCTAGATTTTAAAAAAGCGTATAAATGGATCATTTTCATGATATTTAGTGTCACTTAGATTAGAATACATGTATAAAATTGTTTTAGGGACATTTTGACAAAAAAAATTATTTAAGTAGAATATTTTGGCAAAAAATAAACATTGAATGAACCATTTTCAAAATATTATCCTTTTGCGAAAAATGCTTCTATTATAATAATATTTTGCCTGTATATATCTCAAACCTCTGTACCGAAGCTCAACTATGAGTTTTGAAAAATTCACATTATTTTCAGAGTTACAACCCATTGAAATATAATGATCGGCGTTTTTTTCTTAAAATTTCTCCCCTCTGTTGTCGTAAAATATGGATAAACCCACTTCTAAGTTATATATTTCAAAAATTCTAATTGAGCCTCTGTACAAAGGTCTGAGCTATATACAGGCAAAATATTATTCTAATAGAAGCATTTTTCATAAAAGGAGAATATTTTGAAAATGGCATTATTTCATTTTTGTCAAAATATTGTACTTTAAATAATTTTATTATATTACTATTCTTAAAACAATTTTATGTACATTTTCTAATCTAAATGACACTAAATATCATAAATTTTATCCATTTATACGTTTTTTAAATCACTTTCCCAAACGAGTGGATAAATAATAAAACTTAAACCTGTAATTTTATGTGAAACCCAGGAAAATTGAAAAGAATGTCAATGAATGATAAAGCAGCTAATAATTTATTCGAATCGTATGGTGTTCGCACATGAGAGCCAATTTCCTATTTTCGATTCTTATAAGCATACAAAAGAAAAGAAAAAAAAAGAATGAAGTTTAATCATAATATCTGATTTGGAATAGTGTATCGCGGTAGTAAAAAGAACAAAAAAAGATTTCAAAGGGTTTTTTTTTAAAGATGCGTGAAAATGATAAGTTTTATAAAAAACAAGATAATTAAATTCCCAAAATTTTTTGTTTTATTATGAGCAGAACATTATACAGAAAATATAGAACCCTGTTTTTACATTTAGAATTCAAAAATTTATATGAATCAAGTCAGCGCTATAATTATGTGATGAAATATGGTTGCGTGTTTATTTTATTTAGGAGATATAATTGCTGTTCTAAATGAAGTAAGTATATTAAATGTATATCAGTGCTTCTCAAACTTCCAATGTTTGCGACGCAATTTTCGTTCATAATTTTCTGAACCCCCCCTTGTTTAATTCAACAATAAAGTATTTTACCCTCCCCCCCTTACCATTCCCCCACACGCGACCTAGATTTGTGGGGGGGATTGATAAAATTCCCATAATAAATCTAATTAATATTATCCCAAAATATTGGGAACATAAGTCTTACTATAGAGGCGGAGTAATGTAACGTATCCGTAAATTCTGGGGAAATAGGCGCAAGGGCCCTAACCACTTATTAATAAACTTCCATGAATCTTTATCTTCTTAACTCGAACTCCAAAGCCCGTTCTATATAGCTTCTAAGTTTAATTCTTTCCATCAGCTCACGGGACCAGCATCTCAGCTTTTTTTTTTCCCCTTTTTCCCCTTTCTACGCGAATACTAAAGCTCCATTAGAAACAACTAACTAATCCATATCGCGGTTTCTTCTTAAAGGGGGGTTTGGGTGTGTTAAACCAAAATTTTTGGGCCCCAAAGATTCCTCAAAGGGGTTAATAGGAAGAACCGGGGAAACCCTAAAAACTTTAACATTAAAGCTACAATGACTTCAATTATAAACTGTATAAATGTTTATAAGTATAAAAATTTTGTATATAATTTTTCCCCAAAGGGGCCCCTATATTTGTTAAACTTGCTCCTAACTTGGTTTTGTTAAAAATTATCTACATTTTGCAACATCTTTATAAGTATTTATACTTGTAAATGTGTATTTTTATTACTGAAATATTTTTTTTTTTTATTTTTTTCGGGTAAAAATAATTTGTTTAAATTTTTTTATTTTCAATTTTCGATAGCTTCCCCAGGAAATTATCACGCCCCCCAGACGCCCCGTTCGAAAAAGCTGATGTAATATATAAAAAAAAAAAAAAAAAATAAATGAATTGTGTTTTGGTTTTAACAACAATTGGTTTCCCCAAACAGGATGATGGAATTTTTTAAAAACTAAAAATTTCTTAAAGAATGAATTTAAAAAAAATGAATTGAATTTAAGGGCGGGGTTCAAACTATATAATGGATCCATTTTTTTAATTAAAATATAAAAATATTTTCTAAGAAAAAACTAACATGGATGAATAAAAATTTTTTCAGTGCTTTTAAAAACAGAAGTTTTTTCCCGTTTATAAAATTTAAATGTTTTTTTTTCTCTTTCAAATGCAGCTACAGATTAGTAATTACCATTGAGGGGCCTAATACACTCCCTGATAATTGGCATCACTTTTTATTATGGCACCATATAGGTGTTTAAGTCAAGTAAAATTTTGAATGGCTAATGTTTGGAGCTGTATTCATAAAATTTTTATTTTTAAGTTATTTTGTAAAACATTTTAGATAACTTTGACTATTTTCAGATTATTTTAACAAAGATCATTGTTACACATACCTTAATTATAAACTAGGAAGACTGAAAATATTTCAGCTAAAAAATATACAAAAAATATACCAAGAATATATAATTTGTTAAGATTATTTGTATTTATTCTCTTAAAGGATGGTATTCTCTTCTCTTATGTATCATAAATGAAAAATCTAGTTACAATACATGTAAAGTTTTGTCGTATGTAAATGGCGAAATTATTGCGAGTATAATGAATTCTGAAACAAAATTATTAAAATACAATGGACCATTCAAAGAAAAAAAGTAACAATTGTATGAAAACATCTTTTTCTAAATAAATAAGAAACGGATTTTTCCTGTTTGAAATATAGTCTTTTAAAAACTGATTCACATAACAAAAGAAAAAATACGTCCAAAAGTATAGAGTAAAAATTATTCATTTGTAAAATTTTCGAAGCGCTAAATGAATATTTTTATATATAGCTTGTTATTGTGAGACATTCAAACTGTGTTTAGCAATCCTTAAAATTTATGCATTAATACAAATGCTCCATTTAATTTTTAAAAAAGATTAATCATAAGATAATAAATTGTAACATAAAATACAACTTTATTAGTCATTCACTGGAAAGTGAAAAGTAAAAAAAGATATGGCGTGTGTGTAAAAATATAAATTATAAAATATCAATCAGAATGTATTTTGTTCAAAAATGTTAGAAAACTAATTTATTTTGTTCGATGTTTTGATTAAATTTTTTTCCTTACTGAGCTTTTTTACTTTATTTTTAATGATTTACCTTTGATGAGGAATATTTATGTCACGAAACTTATTTTTTATATTATTTACTCTAATAATAAACTTAATCCCTTTTTGGAATTAATTTCCTTACGAAAATAAAAAAAATAAGTGCCTTTGTTATTTTGCTTCAATTAATTTTCCTGGAACTTTACGAGAAGAATAAGGTTTAATTTTTTTATATGATTTAGAAAATGAATCGAAAATTTCGATCCCAAAAAATGTGAATACTAGAAAAAAAATTCTATTCATCGTTCTTTTTTTTTTCACTTCCAAAGTATTAGAAGAGGACAAAAACATTTATTCTGTTATCGAAATTGAATATTTAATTCCCAGAAGAATGATACTATTTTTGTATAAAAGAGCAGTTAATATAATCCAGAGGAAAAACCCGCAAAGAACACCTTTTGTTTATAATTCAAACAAATGCTAGACTTAGCGATATTCTCTGAATTTAGAACGGCAGTATTAGGAACAATGACTTCAATTCTTACAATAAGATTAATCTTTAATTCTTTATTTATTAATCTTAAATTATATGAATTGATTAAAAAACTCCTTTTTTAGAAAAATTATTTGTATTTAGTGTTAAGTTTTTACATAGTGTTCCTAGTAATAATTATTATAATTCCAGATATTTTTTTAGTAAAGAAAAGAGATTAAATTTATGTGTAAAAAAGAAAACATAGATTGGATTTGGATTTTTTTATTTTTGATATAAATAAAATTATCACAGGTTTTTTTTTCTAATTGACATGGGAAAAAAACTCTTTTATCTCATGAAGTTACTAAATATTCAGTCATTCACTAATTCGTAATTTCCTGATGTCAGCAATGTATCAACGGTCTGCAACGTTTTTTCAAATCCGATTCACGGATTTGATTAAAAAAATATTATTTCTTTTTTGAATATATCTTGATATCTTTATTTTAATTTGTTCCTCACTTAAATTTATATCTTTACTGTTTTACTTCATTTTAGGTTTTTATTTTTTCTTCCATTGTCTTATGAAGAAATTCGTATTTTTGTGCTCAGTAGTATTGACCAAAATGGGATGTTTGGCTCATGATTACGTGTTTAACTCTTCTCTTCAGTCATAAACATAGACAACCAACTAGCGGCTGTTGTTGTTTGTGGGTTCGAGTAAGGGTCAGCCATAACCAGTTTAAATTCAAAATTTATTATCCCTTTGACTTTAACCACACAACTATAGGTAGGAAATGCACTAAGTCAGTATTTCTCAAAGTTTCAATATTCGCGACACAATATTCAATCATAATTTTCATCGCACCCCCGCCCCTCATACAATAGCAATTTATTGAATTCAATAATACTATACTTTTATGCTAAAAATACGATACGACTTGAACCTTTTAAGTGCCACCGGCGTATATAAACGTCTCACTCAGCGCGAAAGGGTTAATTTTCCCAGACTTATACATAAACGTCTTTTCAAAGTACGATATTTCTGTGCACTGCTATCCATAAAATTATTTCGAAGGCTTTGGAATGTTTGCGAAGGGTTCACTTATTTCAGATTATTTGCTACTTTATTCCTCCCCCAATAAATCACATAGCACACTTACGTGGAAAACGGCTGGCCTTGGGAAGCGAATGGCGTAAATTTTAACCGGCATTTTAAGAGGTTTATAAACCATACAAATGATCAAGCGTTACTTTTTTTATGTAATTTTATATGTGACAATCCCATGGGGTCACTGGTAATTATTAAACTTGTTCTTAACTTAGTATTCTTAAATTAGTTATAAAATAAATTGTGTAGCACTGATATATTTATAAGTGTAATATATCAGTGTAAATGTGTAACTTATTTTTTATTATGTCAGAATGATTTTTGTTTGTTTACTTTCAGTAAATTAATAACTTTTTTAAATAATCTTTTGTTTTCGACTTTTCAGTAAGCTCGCGCCCCCCTTGAAGAGTTGTCACGCCCCGTAAGGGGGGCGCGCCCCACAGTTTGAGAAACGCTGCACTAAGTAACTAATTAGAAGAGCAATCGCACAGGTTAAGGCTACTGAACATACAAGTATAATTTAATCCACTTATTCTTGGAGTACTGACTACGCTATAATTCCCCTTAAATCTCTTACTTGTACGACCTCCGGTCGTAATTCTTAAGCTCAATTTTATAACTTATTCTTCAATTATCAGTAATCGACATCCAACGACTATCCGTCGACTAACTTTGTGTACCTAAATGTCAACGCTTAAATAGAACCACTCATTTGCATAAATAACGTCTTCTTCTTCAGGAGAAAGTTTTCAATAGAATGTACGGTTAAAAAGAACAATTTTACCACACAAGAGGATTAGTTGAAGGCTCGCGGATAAATCCGTTACCAAGTTATTCAGCTATTTATATGCTGAGCTTTGTATTGTAAATTGATTTGCTTTTACACGATTAGATTTCTCGTTTATAAAGTAATATATTGTTTTATTTGTTTGCTTCCTTTTTTGAAATTATATATGTACCAGGTACCCCAAATTCCGTTAACATTTAAAAATGCAATAATTCACGTAATACTGTAGGTAGAAATGTAAAAATTGACATACCTGTTTGAAATGACAAAGAGTATTATTACAACTAAAGAAAGTGCAAAAACCAGCTAACAGATGACGCATAACAGCAAAACTTTGGTGTTGCCGCAAGAAAATTGTTTATAACATCAGCTGCAGTCGGAGAGAAAACAGATGCACCAGCCATTGAGCATGCCTCTAGATTCTAGTGATCACTTTTGTCTAGTGGTATGTTACATGCCTACGAATCCATAGGTCGCGGGTTCTATCCTCCGGATATGCACCACCTGAACAATATCCGAAGGTAATTTATCACCATACCTTCGAATATGCAATACAGTATTGTTCCCACCATTGTCCTCCGACTACAGGTGTTATAAATGATTGGCGGCCAATATGTTGAACTTTTGTTATAAAAAACATCGTTCATTGCTAAAAATCAATTATACTAAATGTTGCTTTTGTTATACTAAAAACGCCGTATGTTGTTCATTTTGTGCACCTTTTATTGGTTTCACTGACCTCATTTCATTTCTAGCTTGTGTTCTAGCAATTTTTACCTCTCTGCCTACATTATTCCATGAATTATTAAATTTTCAAATGTTAAAGGACTTTTGGGGGTGACCCGGTATATATACTGGTAGGCAAGAGTTACGGAACACGTTTTCATCAATTTTTAATAAAAATACTAAGCCTTTGCTTTTTTTAAAAAAAAATTGCTGATGGAAAATGTTTTCTATTTATCTAACCAAATTCGATCCTCTTTTAGTTTGTATAAATTAAGAAAATTGTTAAGGTATCCGACTACGTTCGGAACCGTGATTTTAAAAAGCGCATAAATGGATAATTTTCATGATATTTAGTGTTACTTAGATTAGAATACATGTATAAAATTATTTTAAGGATATTTTGACAAAAAAAATATTTAAATACAATATTTCGGTAAAAAATTAACTTAGAATAACCTTCTTTTCAAAATGTTTTCCTTCTGTGATTGATTGATTGAATATTAACGTCGCACTGTTCAGCTACACGAGGGCTTTTGGCAACGGACCACGTGATTTTGAACCATGGTCAAGGGACGTGAACGACACCTGAGCTGGCACCCCCTCTCCTAACTACCACACCACACCAACGGGAGGACGTTTCAGCTCTCGACAGATTTAACGTGCATCGCTGCCCTACACGGCGGGTCTTTAGTGGTACTGGGCTCGAACTCGTGACAAGGCAAGCCACGATCCGATACCTATACCACTCGGCTACCGCGGCCTTTCCTTCTGTGAAAAATGCTTCTATTATAATATTTTGCCTGTCTATAGCTCAGACCTCTGTACAGAGGTTCAACTATGGTTTTCGAAAAATTCACATTATTTTCAGAGTTACAAACCATTGAAATAATGATCGGCGTTTTTTTTCTTCTTCTTAAAACTTCTCCCCTCTGTTGTCGTAAAACATGGATAAACCCACACTTCTAAGTTATATATTTCAAAAATTCTAGTTGAGCCTCTGTACAGAGGTCTGAGCTATATACAGACAAAATATTATTATATACTAGAAGCATTTTTCAGAAAAGAAGAATATTTTGAAAATGGGTCATTGTATGTTCATTTTTTATCAAAATATTGTACTTAAATAATTTTTTATTGTAATACTATTCTTAAAACAATTTTATATACATTTTCTAATCTAAGTGACACTAAATATCATAAATATTATCTATTCACACGCTTTTGCAAAATCGCTGTTCCGAACGTAGTCGGATACCTTAAGACAAGTACTACAAATACTTACATATACAGTTTTATTACTGTTCTTCTTTTGAAAGTTTAGAATTATTTTTGAAACTTTTGCTAACAATGATACACAGACAACATTTGGATGACACATAACGATGAAGGGAAGTTGAGAGACTGGAGGCCAATCAATTCGAAGCGGAGGTAGCAAGATAGCTTCAATGTTTCCCAAAACGGGGATTCCAAGTAATGGGAACAGTTTCAGGAGACTGAACAGTATCCTATTACAGGATGTGACTAAAGCTATCTCCACCCGGAAAGACTACTACTTCGCTTTAATTGCAAGGATCAATAAGGGAATGATTGTGCTACTCGACTCGCAAATGACCTCTCTCCTGCCTACGATAACTTGGTTTTGAGATTAACTGCCGGCTTGATGAAGCAGATATTTTTAATAATTAAATTTATTTTAAGGTATCCAACTGCCCTAAAATCATGATTTTTTTCAAAAAAATTGGGAAATTTTTTTACTTTCATCAGGGAAATGACCTCAGAGACGTTATTTTAGCATCTTACGTGAATTGATAATCTCCCTTAGGGATTTCATGAAATCCTAATTTAATCATTTCTTTACGAGATATATATTTATATATATAGATACATACACACTTCGTGAGATTAGAACTTGTACTATGGCTATCCAGCCTCTCCCTTCTGTGTATATTACGGAATTAAATCCTGTGGAATATAATGGAGGGATATATGTTCTGAATTTATTATTAATAAAAATATATATAACTTACCAAAGAAAGCATTCAAAAAGACTTAGATCACTACTCGAAGCTAAGAAGAACCCTAGTGATCTTTTCCTTTTTCCAAGGGGTTTACTATCTTTGGTAAACACGGGTGTCACGACCCCGGGGTACCCCAGTGATCCTTCTCTATTTTCGACCCTCCATCTTGTCATCCAATTTCTTCTTTTCCCGTCCAGACCACAGACCTATGAATGTTTGGCGCAGTATAGCCAAAACTGGCTCTTGCGCCATAAAACACCAAACTCAACTCAACTCAACGAAGCTAAGAAGAATAAATCAACTATTGCCAGATCCAGTGAATTAACTGAAAATTCGAAGCCTGAAATAAAAAGGTCTATTAGTAGCAAAAGAAATATTTCATAAAATCACTTTGTGTTTGTTAAATTTTTGATTTCCTTAATTATTTCTTCATATTTTTAACTGCCTCTCGTGTTTTCTCTATCTTTTACCTATATCTGTTTCTACATCTATCTATAGATAGATATATGGATATACATACAGAGACACATAACTCACAAGAAAGAATAGAAACTTTAAATTATATTTACAAGAAATATAGTATTGTGTATTCGACTACCCTACACTGCGAAAAACCGGTTATCAGAACTGAGCACAAAATACTCACTTTTGGAATACGCACATAATCATGGGTCCGATGCAAACATACTCAAATTTGAGAATAGCCCATTCTCATCTGTGAACGACTACGTACTCAAAATTGTAAACATCACATACCATTTTTTAAACTGTTTCTGATCAAATTTGAGAATATAACAGCTAAGTGAATGAGTAATGCACTCATTTATAGTATTTATGGGGCAAATATGAGTTTGTATGTTATTTATTTTAGATACTGTTGTATCCAATACAATTTTAACATAAAAATATACAAACAAATCAAATTTAAAGGGGTCTAAATACGTGATACTTAAGTTGTAAATTTCATTTTTTTCCCTCTTATATGTTATTTAATTTACATTTTATGAAGTTTTACCACTTAACTTCGAAAAAACTAAATTTTTGCATTTATTGTGTTACAAAAAGTTTACTTGCGTATCATCGCCAACGTTCAAGATAATTCGCCATGTCTCGTACGCGCGGAATTAACAACCATGTACTTCGTTTTATATAATGTCGCGCCAATATTTTGAGGCATACGCAAGTTCCAACAAAATATAATTTTTCGTTTTAAAAATGTAACTACTATGTGATCTTAAACTTATATTATTTTGAACTTATACCTCAAATTTAAATCTTTGAAAAACACAAAAAATTTATTCCATGCAATAGTTGAACAAATGGGAAGTAATTTGGCTCATTAAAAGTTTTTATTTAT